>JBBPOB010000251.1:0-21590 GCA_038091275.1 Tylopilus subfusipes
CTCGAGTTTCAGAGGGATGTTTACCTCATGTTTGCGAACGCAATAATGTACAACCGTCCATCAAGTGATATATACCACATGGCCGAGGAGGTAAGCACCTGCTCTCTAACAGCGCTCGTGTTCTTGATCTGAGACATCCTCAAGATGATGGCTGAGAGTGAAGTGCATATAAACACGTTTCGCCAAACGGAAGGATTTATACGTAGCACTCGTTCCTGATTCTCTTTCCTCTCTGCACAAGGCAGCTGTGAAGACAGCTTCCCGCTCGGTATTTATGTAGTCTCCATTTGTTGTGAAACAGGTACACATGCGACACTGATGTTACAATACACTACGAAAGCTGGAGCAGAGCAAAGATGAAAGTTTCAGAACCAAGGATGGTAGATCTCCGACATTCTCATGAGTTGGATCGGATTCGTGGCGGTTGAGATGAGGTTGGTGACGGTCTGTACCACCGGTATGGTTGGCGGTGTCGAGAGCAGACTAATCTGCTGCCAGTTAGCCCGTGCTAAACTTGCAAGCTGGACCTCACTCACCTGATCGCGCTCAAGTTTACATGCCATCACTTCAGCGCGCTTGACAACGCCTTCGATGTTGTTCGCACAGTTGGTGCGGAAGGAGATGTCAAACGTCCATGGTTGACCTCTCCCGTGCAGCCACGTCATGACTTCGTCGCGAGCGAACAAGCAAAGTTGTTGCTCCAAGCCAAACTGAATCCCCAAGTCAACAATTTTCGATGTCACAGAGATCATGGCTCACACTCACATCGGGTTCCGTAAGGCAACGAGCGATGACCATGATGCCAGACGTCAGGACACCTTCGGTAAAGAGCGGTCCAACGAATCTCTGCATGTTTGGCGTGAACCGGAAAGGAACCGCATCATTCGACGCAAAAACAGGCGCTTGGCCAGAGACACCGGGTAGCAGCTCGCTCATAGCAATTCTGCCAGTCGAACGGGATAGGTGGAATCGGGACGGCGACCTGCTTGTAAGGCAAAAGACGTATGTCATGAAACTTGTGGCAGCAATTTGTAGTGCAAACTGTTTGCGCATTTTCCAGAGGTCCGCAGGGCCACTCATGACATTAAGCATATACTGGAAGAAATTAATCAGAATTGACGACAATGGGATTCAACAAGTAGCAGACCTTGGTAAGCACGTCGTCTGGAACGAGTTTCGCCACAACTTCGTCCATGATGTCCTTCCGGAAAGTGAAGTATTCTGCCTTACCGGGCTGAGAGGAATAAGAAACACAGAGGAGCGTGATATAAATGAATACATACAGCCCTCTGATTCACCTGTTTGAAGTCTAAAAGGACACTCTTCACCTTCTCTCCAGAAACGAGAATGGGATCCTCGCGTGTAATGCCAGTCTCTTCGCAGTGTCGATCGTAAATGTCACCCAGTGTCACGTAGGATGAGTCATTTTGAAGTAAACGAAGATTGGGGCTGCAGGATATGGCGGCTGGTATATGGAAATTGAGGTTACGTTTACGCGACTCTTTCTTCCGCGCAAGTGCTCTGTCAAAAATGTTTTTGAGAACAATGCTCCAACAGAACAACACAGTGAACCCACCCATTGAATATGCGGAACACCTGCATCACACGCTCCTCGCGACGGCAATGGCGCCCAGATGGAAGCTGTACAGAGAACGACGCCCTGGAGTGGTCACTGCCATGAATAGTGAACCTCTTCCAGCAATAACCATGGGATCGGCAGTTTTCGAACTTGGGACCAAATCTTTGAATGTGAACAAAATTCTGGTTGCTGTCCTTGTCCTGAACGTATTTCTGAGACTCCTTGAAACGTGGAGTGTGCAAGCCGCTCACCTCCGTATATTGTCCAGGAACTTCAATGTCGTCGAATTTGCCATATTGGAACTCGGTCAGGTAGTGACTCAGAAGATCCAAGGATTGAATGCGAGGTCTCGAATCAAGATATTTCTCTTGCCGGTCTCGCCAACGCTGGAGTCGACGAATGTATTCGTAATGCGTTGGCTTGCTCCTCAAGAAATCTTCCTCGTATTCCTTCTGCTCGTATACACACGTCAGGGAGATGTATTTTAGAACTTGATACCACGCACCCGAGCAGGCCCAGACAAGTTGGCTGCCATCTTCGTCAAGTTGTTGATTGTGTGGGGTGCAAGCTGGCCGTCGTCCTCAGGCGTATTCGTGCGCAACACGTAATTCTAGCTAGAATGAGAACCAGAGGCACGTCCAATGAGAGGAACCTCGTACCTGAATGGCATCTTGTAAGAGCATACTTATCAATCGGTAGATCTCTTCTTCGGGTGGCGCCTTGAATCTTTGGAGTATCTGGTCGACCATAGTCTCCATACTCAGAATAAGGAGCGGGAAAGCAGTCTTAAGTATTTGCACCACCTCATCGACGTGCTCCCATCCTTGGCGGACAGTATAGGCGGGTTGGACTTCAGCTGTTGGATGCTGACCAGATAATGATGGTGCTGCGTTGGAGCTAGAAGCATCCACATGAGCAGTAGGAAGCTGTTGGTTCCCATTGACCTCAGCAGTAATGTTCTCCCGCTTAACAATCTCTCCAGCAACTTCAGCAGTCACATCCTGCATGGGTAGGTCATTGTCCCGTTTTATCCCATTAAGCGCGGCTGTCTGGTTTGCCTGCATGACACGAGCGGCTGCAGCTGCGGCCGCTTGCTTCTTGACGAAAGCCATGTCTTCTTTGGTTGTTCGCAAAGGGAAGAATAGTGCCTGTACAATAATTAGTCACGGAAATGCTGAGGCATTGGCATGACTTGCTTGAGGGAATAGCTTGGCCAGGTTGAGAAGGATATAGCGGGCCTGTTTTACCTCCCGTTGATTGATAGACAGACAAAGCTGAGGGATCAGTGATATCCAATACCAGAACGCTGCCTCTCCTTTATAGGTATCAAATGCGCGGGAGATCGTGAGGTTTCCATCATCGACGCTGAGAAGCCAAAGAACGCGAGTGAGAAGTGGTCGACTCTTTCCATTCTTATACTGCCCTGCAGCTTGGAGGTAACAGCTGACAGCATTAGCAGCATACGTCATATCGGTGGGAACCTCTTTGAACATCCGGTCGTTGTAACGACCCCACTCCGCCCATGCCTTGGCTTGCGACATGTCCAGTTGTACAGCTTGCCCGAATGCCTGATTCGCATCCTCGGAACGCCCGCTCCTTGCATGAAACATTCCCTTCAGCGTGAAGAACTCCGCCTTTTGCGCATTGGAAAAGTACATGAGGTTGGTGTTGTTGATCACCTCCAGACCGGCTTGCAGGTCATTTGGTCTCTGGTAGTGGCAGCGCGCTTGCTCCCGGAGTTTAAGGAAGGCTTCGGATATTTCGATATTGGGAAGTGTGTATATCTTGTTCAAGGAACTGAAACACACGTCCAGTAAGTCGTGCTTTCTGGCGACGTGAGCAAAACGGTTGATGATCCAGGCGGTTTCATGGTAGCCTCGATAGCCGGCGGTGTTGGCATTGGTAGAGGCTGCATTGCCGTTCGGGTTAGCAGGGATGAGGGGAGTGTAAGCCTGATTGATCGCATTAAAGACATTCTGCCGCCATGCCACCAAGTCGCTCCAGATACTGATATCGTCGTGAAGGTTAGGCAGTCGCTCTCTCCATGCTTGAAGGACCATCTTCAAGTCGGACGACTTCTTTTCCAAGTTTTGGGCATTCGTGGTCGAGAGAGAGCCGAAAATTTGAACGGCCTCTTGAAGCTCCACGAACTGCTGGAAGTGCTGCAGCAAGGGGACGTGGGCGACCGAAAGCTGAGGAGGCAAACCAACCCATTTGCGAAGGGAGAGCTGCATCGCATCTTCGAGGATCTTGGTAAACTCTGTGTTTTTGTCCAAGGCAGCTGGAAGCTTCAACAGGGCGATGAACGCCTCAAAGACTCGCCTACGAGGAGTAGCGATGTCGGGGAGTTGGTTGATCTGCTCTTCTAGAGCTCCCCTATCTTCTGTCCAGTCTTTGATCCTCCAAGCGCTTTCGAGCATGAGCTCCTGATTGCCCTCGCTCTTGGCCAGCTCGTGGAGGGTGTCCCACTGTTGGAGCTTCTCGGCTGCGAGCATCCAGTGGTCCTCCCAAAGAAAATACTCTGTTTCAGAAAAAGCGATTGCGCCCGTCTTCGATCTCGTTTGGGCAAGTTCGTAGGTGCTTTCCGCTCGGTCCCACATCCCGTGCTGCTCATAGGCGAGACCAATGTTTGTGTCAATGTGAAGACAACGACGGCGCCAGGACCCATAGAACATATCTTCCTCCGCTAGATCCGCGTAGAGGTCGGCCAAGGAATCATAGACAGTATCGCGTAGACTGGCATCATCGTCGCGCACGTAATCGAGCGAGTGTTCTAGAATTTCCATGCCAACATGCCATGCACCGTAGGTTTTGCATAGGAACTTTACGAGGTGAGGCGGCAAGATCATAGGAGGGTTGCAAGCAAGAACGCCACCGAGCAATGTTTGGATTACGTTTGGACGCATCTCGGCCTGTTTGATGTAGTAGTCCTTGCTAAGCAGGTTGACCATGTGAAGAGTCATGTCACCCTGCTCTCTCCTGGAAAGACACTTCCAGGCGGCAGAGAACGCGGAAATCCACATGTCGTGGGCGGAGGGTGGATCGAGAAATGCGAGGCGCTGTATTGGGCGCACAACTGATACAGCTTTGTGGCGAGTGGTGAGATATCCTGCAACGGGCTCGAGGGTGAATTTTCGCTCCGGAATGAGGGGTATTTCTGCATCTACAGAGCCAAGGAGAAGGTGTAGGGCGATGGCGATCCAATTATGATCCGCGAGGGGTTCCCAGTTCTGGACGGCAAGGATGTAGGCAAGACGACTCGAGGGAGAGCGGGGAATACTGTTATCCAGCAAGTCCACAAAGCGTTCCCTGAGATTTATGTCTCTTGCGCGACACCCAAGCAAGAAGCATTGCTCTAGTCGAGATGTCAGGTCACTTCTCCGTAAGGACGGTTCAGTGTAGATGTCATAGATCAGCTCCAGATAATCGTGAAAAAGTGATTCGCCACGGGACTCAAAGCCCACCATTTTTTGCAGGACGTTCAACTTGTCTTTCATTGTAGGGTAAGCTTCGTTTTTGGCCAGAGCCCACTCCCGCATTACGCCCAGCATGTATCGACATAGCGTTTGGCTCTTCGACTTCTCCGCAAGTGCCGTGAATGCGCCCAAGAAGGCCTTGCGTTGTTCACCAAGGTACGGTATCGTAGCTTTGCATATCTCGATTATCGACGTGATTAGCCGAACCCCATTTTCAAAGCCGCTCGAACTCGGTGCCGAGTTAACATGGTCTTTGGCAAGTTTGGTGAAGAGTCGCAAGAGGGATGCGGAGAAAGGTTGCACACGCTCTGAGGCGACTTGCACAACAGATTTCAGCATGAGGAGCGTGCCACGCAGCGCGCTCGTGTTTGCAAGACCGTCTTCGATTGCCGAATACACGAAATTATGAAATTCGGACATCTCGCCTTGCTTTTCATCCTTGTCTGGGAGAGGGAAGAGACGGAGCAAACGCTCGAAAATAGGATGTAGAGCATCATGAAGTCCTTGTTCATCTGTTACCAAGCCTTTGCGTACGAGGGATTGTAGGATAGTGGCGTTTGCAATATACCAGTCGTCATCCTTGTCGGCAGTGACGACCTGTAAGACTTTGGCTGCGCTGAGGGCCTGGTTGAGTTGTGGCTCCGGATCTAGATCAATCTTCCAGGAGCTGTCAGGGCGGGCGTGATATGGACGCGGCAGAAACCTACCTGTTCAAGTGCCCTCGAAAAATAATTCAACTTCACTGTCACGTCGCACCAGCCAGAAGATGCAACCATTTGTTGCAACAAGGTCAGCGCTCGAGGAACAAGCACAGTCTTGACTGGGGGCTCCAACGTCGCGGTCGCCAAGCGAACGAGGAAGCTCACGATGCTTTCTCGGAAAGACAAGGGTGTAACCCACGGTGCCACAACTGACTGGGTTTCGGTGTCCCGGGGATTTTGTTCCCAGTCAAAAATGACCTGCGAGATGTCGATGGACAAGATGCGGGATTCTACCGATGCCGTGCCTGAGAGGCCCAGTTTATTCAAGGAATTCACCATGTGGGGGATGAACAGAGCCCGAACTGGGTAGAACAGATGTGGTTGTCGAACTAGGAGCTGATAAATCATGATGATCTGCTGGAACCCGTTGCCCTCTTCCGCGAGGAGTCTTCTGGTCGTCTTTGCCCATTGAGGATAACCCGTCTCATCTGCTCCAGACCTAGGAAGCACTGGAGCCAGTATATCTAGCGCCTGTTTGATGAGCAATTTCCCTTCAGTGTGTGGGGGACGCAGTAAACCGGTCCATGCGCGAAGGATGAACTTCTGCGGAGTATCGAATGCTTCGAAGAAACGAGCGGCTAGGAGGTAAGCGGTTTGTTTGACGACTGCATCGTCGGAAGTAATATAATGCCATGCGCAACGAATGATGTCCTTCTTGACGTCCTCCAACAGCTCTGGAAAACGATGTACGAGGACCGTGGTCATATGCAAGAGCTCGATCTTGAACATGTCATCGGCATCTACAAACGAGGAGACGTCGATCATGGGCTGCCAGATAGTTCGATGAATAACGCTTATGAAATCCGCATCGAGTAAGCCTTTACTCGGCTTATCTGCCTGAACAAGGATGGTGGGTGTGACGATGAACCGCAAGAAGAACGTTTTTGTTCCCCAGGGTGCGGAACGGTCTTCAAACCACATAAGGAACCGAGCGAGGACATTCCGGCGATAAAACAAATCCTCGTTCAGAGCGACGTGACGGTAGAGGAACTGGGTCAGTTGTGTGAGGTCCATCGGCAGATTACGAGTGTAAACGGCAACGATCTCGAATAATAGGTCGATCCTTGGTATTTTCTCGAGTACTTTTTGGAAAATCGACAACATGACGGATTGTCTGCGAACAACTTCTGGGACCATGGCATCCGCTTGCTCAGGGTGTAGCGGCTCCGATCTCCAGATCTCGATCACAGCATCGATCGCGTGACCATTTTCGGACATCCAACTTGGCTGCAGCTCTGCGAGGTCGTCCAGGAGGTGTAAACCAGGCAATAACAAGGCTGGATCGCCACTCTTGAAACAGTGAGCAACAAGAGCTTGCGTCCTGGAGGCCAATTCTCTCTCCACGCTGGGGGCAAGCTTGGCTAGTAGAATGATTCGTAATGTTCTGAGATGACGTGGGAGATGCAGATGGCGGAAGAAGAAGTCAAGAGCCTCTCCAGGATACCGATCGAGGTACTTCCCCAAAGGCTCTGAGAAGGGAGTCCGACTGGAGAATTGCATTTGTGCTTCTGTCTGCACAATGGCGTTGACCAGGTTTTCTAGGAAGATATTCGCAGCAGAAGGGAGAAGGTGGAAGATGTTCGCCAATCGAACGAGCTTGGTGATGCCTTCATTTTCGGGAAGCGGAAGACGAGATGAGGCCTGCAGCATTTGAGGATCTGCGACGATGCGGAAGTGATCAAGAAGTTTATGGCCAATCTCGACCTTGAAGTAGTTGATAAGCAACTCCAAAAGACGAGCCAGACCTTCCAGTCCCGAAACCGAAAGTCGCTTTGGATCGGCAAGGTTCATCAAGATAGGCCGCAGACCAGTCTGCAAGAGCTCTTTTGGAAGGCGACTCTGATGAGTAAGCACCATCCGAAGTCCCTCGTGTGCTACTTCCTTGACCTCTTGCGAGGGCGAGTACAGCGACTTAAAGTATACGCTCGTCACTCTAGAGGAGACACTTCGATCAGAAAGCCAGTCCACGGAGAGCTTATCTTATCCGTACCTCTGCCGGGTCTGATGCTGTTTGGCGAAGAAGTCGGTCATCGGCATGGAAGCAGTCAATAACTTGATACAAGCTACCCGAAGCTTGATCACTTCCAGTCCGCCTTGGCGGAGATTAACCCGCCCAATATTTAGGTCGTCCGCATCCGCCAACGCAAGAGTCTCGTGCAAAAGTCTGAGAAGCTCGTCATTGAGCTCTGGAAGTGGCGGATCAAGGCTAATGCAAAATCGCACAGCGTCGATCATGCCAATCTGGATGGGGAACGACAACGCGCGAAGTGGCTTCGTGTATATTGCGGTGAGCATGCGATCTCGGTGTGGGAGAAGGAGATCATGGGCCGATTTTCCGGTGAGTTCAACAAGTAACTCGATGCATGTTTGCACTGCCTGCCGAACTACAGGATTCGGACTCGAAAGCTCCGAGAAGAAGATCCCGACAAGATGGACCAACTTAGCTCGGGAAGCGACTGGGTTGTCAGTGGATGCTTCAGCCTCCGCACTTCCTACCCGCAGAACCCTCTTCAGAACATCGACCACATCGCCAACGTCGCGGGGAAGGTCGTAAGGAAGATCTTTCAGGATATGCAGAAGAGTGCGAACAAAATCTACTTCGCGGTCCTGGATCCACTTCACTCCAAAGTCTGGAGTGGAGGTTAGGATTCGGATGCCGCTGGATGCCGCACTCTTCCGCACCCAAGAGTCGTCCAAGCAAATAGCACTGAAGCGACTTGCGATTTGATGGAGCATCGGAACGATGTCGAGAGGTGTAGCAGCCTGATCTCTACCCATCGCGACTAGATCATTAATGATGAGAGTAACCAAATCTTGTCCCTGCCGGGCTTCTTCTTGCTTTTCGCGTGTCAGGGCGCGGGGTAGCGCCTCAAGATAAGATGCAAGCAGCGAACTAGGATACCTCTTGAGACCGATTTCCTTGGTGGCATTCTTGCGCATCTCCATTGCAAAGACCGCCTTTGAGAGCTCTCGGATGAACTTCTGTGCGTCTTCCTTTAGCTCAGGGAGATAGCAAGCATCAAAGATGGCCTCGAGACATTTAACAAAGACGGCGGCTTGGTTTTCATTGTGGGTATTCTGTCAGGGGTATTAATTTAAAGGTGTACACATGAAGACGAAGACGAACCTCATGCACCAGGGAGGTGACACATGACTCGAGGAACGTATATGCATAGGCACGATGAGGAGGCCCCGCTTTGACTATGGTGCGGGACGCAAGACTCGCCATGGCATATAACTCGACCCTCTCGCTTGTTCCACCGAACGATAGTGCAAGTTTCGCAGATTCCGAGAAAGGCTTATACTCTAGCAACGGTTCCTTGCTCAGCAAGCGCCGGTTTCGCCCGCCCAGTTTTCCAAGGATGCGGATCGTCGTGTGAGCATGATGATGATTAGCTGGGAGCGGCTTTAGATGAGTGTGAAGGGCTTCCATCAGTTCGCGCAGAACTGTGCTGAGTGTAGGATCAAGGAAATCTGGTGTTAGGTTGTCTATGCAGAGTTCGAGCGTCCGTAAGCCTTGTGACACGAGCTCCGGTGTTCCACGTAAAGCTAGTGCGAGAGGATGCATAAGGTACGAGAGGTGCGGGAGGAGATGAGTGAGACGTAGCGGAACAGTGAGACAAAGTTCCACTATCATATCCCTGCTGTATCCGTCTGATGCAAGTAGTTGGCGGTTTAAGCTCTCTAGCATTTCAGGTAGTAGGGGTAAGACCTCTTTATACAAGAGTTCAAGTCGCCCACCACCACCACCGATAGCGCGAAAGAGACCTCGGAGCAGGTGGAAATAGTTGGTTGGCTTGGTGGCTTTGGCAGCCAGAGGAAAACAGTCCATGATTAGCTTCGCAAGATGAGAAGCTAATATCGGCTCGTTGGGGGTAGAAATTGCATTGACTGCGGCGAAAGCCATTTTGAAAAGTCGGATAGTAACAACGGCCGTCTGGTCATCATATTCGCCGAGCAGAGGTAAACGGTCAATCAGAAATCTGAGCACGATAGCAACAAGGGTCGGGGAGACGGGCTCTCGGCTGAATAGTATTTGACAGATGTGGAGGAGAGAGGGTCGCTTTTGTGCAGCTTGAAAGAAGAGTTCGACCTTGTGCGTCCATACCTCTTGAAAGACGTGTAAATTCACTTCAAGAAGCACTGAACTAAACCAATCCATCACTTCCGTTGCTTCCCTGGGCTCTGCATCGAAGAGCGCCATACATTTGATGCAGCTGGTAAAGAGACGAAAAATGACCGTTCCATCAGGGATCGACCCTTCACATTTCTTCAAGCCAACAAGGCATACCCGAAAACCGTGCAAGAGCGTGCGGAATAGCAGTCGGCACTCTGGGTGCCGATAAGCTTGATTTGCCTGAGGAACATAACCACCCACCGTGTATTACGTCCTCGGGCTTCTCCACAGCGTAGACAGCAGCCGCCACAGGACGTGCTCTCTCAATTTGCAGAGCTGGGGGTGCTGACTCGTCCCCAGCCTTCGCTCTCTCCAGGCGCTCCAACGCGTCATCGAGTACATTCGTCATTGCATCTACTCTGTCCACGCAAGCCTCGAACATGGCACTGAGGATACGAGCGGCACCCTGAGGGGTATCTTTGGTAGTGATGTTCTCGATGAGACCGAACATCATTTTTGCGAAAAGTGTGTGGAGTGTGTTTCCGAGATAGTGATTATGAATGAGGGTGGAATAGAGTTTTGAGACCCGTGCGAGTTGATCGGCTGAAAGTTCAGTGCGTACGTGGTGAACGAGGTCAGCAATGGCAGCATACGCTGACGGACTATAAGATGTGTGTCAACGACATGCGTGACTACGGAAACCTATGCTTTACCGAAGGGTCTCTTGGCTGCCAACACCGCTGCCGAGTAGAATCCTCTCATTAAAAAGTTTGTCGATCTGCGGTAGAAGAGCCTTGCGATGAGGAGTACCTATGAGATGTCGCAAGACGACCATGAGGTCCTAGGATACTGTTTTGAACCTTATCTCGGCTGAAAGATAGTTTGCGCACCTTGCGGGCCTGGATGCCATTAGCAGGAAGGTCCTGCGACAATCGTAGCGCGGAGAGGATCAACCGCTCGCCAAACGAATCAAATTGTTCCACAAAACCACGAATTATGTAGGCCACATACGAGACCATCTGAAGTGAAGATGAGAAGGGTACTTGACAACCATATGTATACCGACCTTAATTTGCGCAGTGATGAAGTCGGCATACGCTTGCGGGTTCTTGATGGTCGGAGCCATGCCGGCCCAATACGAGCCCATTGCTTCGCAGTTTTCGCGTGCTTTGTGCTGAGCAGGTGACTCGAGAGCCAGAACTTCAAAGTTGAGGCCCAATGTTGTTTGTATCAGCGTGGACACCATCGATCGGTGACTTTGAGAAAAGGTGACGACAACCATCCCCATCTCTGCCAAGACCTTGAAGCTGCGGATGCTGGGTAAGACGATGTTAGGATCCAAAATGGCAGAGTCCTCGGCCAGTGTCTCGTGCACAAGACTGCTCATGTTGCGAAACACGTCCTGAAGGATGGACATGAATTCGGAGACCAGGTCCTCGGTGAGGGCTCTGAAGGAGCGAAGTAAGTCGATGATGATCTTGCAAGAAGTAACGCCATTCTCTTCGTTATCATTGCGGAGCGTATGAAGCATTCCACTGAGGAGAGGGAGTGCAAGAGGTCGAATTGAATCATTATAAGGAATGCGATGGAGGACCTCTAGAAGAACGCGTCGGAACTGGTATTCGAGCGAGTCCTTGTGGGATGCAGCCTCGCCAGAGCGAAGGATTTCGAGGAGAACTGGAATCATCTGGGGAAACACGCGCGCGGAATCCACATCCCTGACTGTGTCGATCATTTCCCTGAGCTCGCATGCTACGGTGTGCTTGGTTT
Source organism: Tylopilus subfusipes (assembly GCA_038091275.1). Lineage (NCBI taxonomy): Eukaryota > Fungi > Basidiomycota > Agaricomycetes > Boletales > Boletaceae > Tylopilus > Tylopilus subfusipes. Next base: position 11,704 of record JBBPOB010000251.1, read on the forward strand.
TGAGGTCTGAGCAAGGACGGTCTTGAGCAGAGGTCGCATATAGAGGGAAAGGACGCTCACCTATGCCAGGATCCGCAATGCGAGCGGCACGCAGCTCCAAGTCCGCCGCTGTACCGAGCTGCGGTATGTTGTCCATGGTGTTGGGTGGTGAAGAAGCCTCAAGAGGCTAATCTGCCACCATTGACCCTGAAAGCTTGTTTGGCTCAATGTTTGGCTCAAGTTCACGTGAATTTCACGTGACTGATTCAGGTCACGCGACACTAGTAAGTACCGTCGCAGCTGCCATCGACCGACCAGCCATCCTCATGGCTTCGAGCGAACTTCTCAAGCAGATCCAGGCTGGAAAAAGGTTGAAGAAGACGGAAACGAACGATCGCAGCACACCTTTGATCGAGTCCAAGCCTGGCCGCGCTGGTGCTGGTGCTGTTCCACGAGCCCCGGCGTCCGCGCCAGTCGTCCCATCTGGTGGTGGCCCTCCGCAGCTGGGAGGTCTTTTCGCAGGTGGAATGCCCAAGTTGAAGCCTGCTGGACAGGGTAATCTAGGTTTGATCTGCTTGATCGCCCATCGTCGCATCTGGTCTCACAGAATCTACAGCCAGGCCCCCGACACTTGGTAAATCCCCAGCGGTGCCAGGCCGTGCTCCCGCTTCGCCTGCGCCAAGTGCTCCGCCCCCACCTTCTAGAGCGACTCCTCCAAAGCCATCGACACTAGCCCCACCTCCGCCTGCTGCACCTGCACCCCCAACCAGAGCAGCACCAGCGGTGCCTTCCCGAGCACCTGCTGTCCCGACGCGAGCTCCACCACCACCAGCTCGTGCTACTCCCTCTCCTCCAGCAACTGCGCCTCCACCTCCTCGTCGGCCTCCACCCCCACCCAGGACTGCATCACCACCGGCTGCATCACAAGCACACCCTCCACCCCCTGCCCGCCCCCCGCCGTCTGTTTCCGTATTCAGTCCATCGCCTGCCGACAGGTCATCCCTCTCTGCGAGAACGGCGCCACCCCCTATCGCGCGTTTCACCAATGCTAATCCTGTTCCTCCAGCTCGCAAAGCCCCTCCTCCTCCTCCCGCCAGACCCTCCTCCATCGCTGGCTCCTTGCCATCCCGAGCCGCACCTCCACCTCCAGCTCGGAAAGTACCCATCGCGGATGGGCCACCCGTTCTCCCCGCCCATGTGAGAGCGTTGTCCGAGGCTGAGTCTTCTGCAGCCCCGCCTCCTCCCGGGGCGCGAACAAGTTTGGCACCCCCGCCTCAAAGAGCACGCGTCGCTTCGAGCCCTGCACCATCGGAAGCGCCATCTCGACCGTCTACGAGCTTGCCGAACCGTCAGGTGAATGGCACGAGACCGTCCGCCCCGACTCGGAAGAGTGAGCTTGTTCACACTTTTCGTGTGACGCGTAAACTAATTGCACGATCCTTGCAGTCCCTTCACCACCTCCGGAAGCTGGGTCTCATAGATTCCCCACGTCAGACTTTCCACCACCGCGGATGTTTACTCCAGGGGTAAGACAGTACGGTGGAGGTCGCCAACGTGGTTGCGACTTTGATCTCTCGAACATCTGATGGACCGGGAACAGGAGTAGATATGGCTGTCGATACTTGGTTATGATGCATGAGAGGAAATTACGGCTCGTTGTGATGTCGAGTGTTTGTAGCGAAGGAACGGATGTGACACGTATGCATGCCGGCGTCTCGTTCGGCCCATAAAAAGGTTCAGTCCTGCTCGACCTTTCTTTTCCAACCACTGTTTTCCCTGCAACGATGCGTCTCTCATCGTTCGTCTCAGCGGCCTCTGCAGTCGCTCTCGCGTCTCTCGTCGTTGCAGACTCGGATGCCGAGAAGCCTTCCGACGTCATTAGTGTCACCCAGGATGCTTTCGACTCCACCATCAACCCGGAGCCACTGATCCTCGTCGAGTTCTTTGCCCCATGGTAGGCTCGATGCTGGATGCTTCGCGTCGCTAAAGCTAACCAAAACAATCCAGGTGCGGACACTGCAAAGCATTGGCTCCGCACTACGAGGAGGCAGCTACGACTCTCAAAGAGAGCAACATCAAGCTCGCTCAAGTGGACTGCGTCGACCAAGCTGAACTCTGCCAGGCTCATGGTATACAGGGTTACCCGTGAGTGTCCTTTGTTGTTGGTGATTTCATGGCTTGGGGATTCACGTCCTTCGCGTCGCTAGGACGCTCAAGATCTTCCGCAATGGCGAGCCGACTGATTACACTGGGCCCCGCAAGGCGGATGGTATCGTGAGCTACATGATCAAGTGTGTACCATCCTTGTCTCTCCGCGAGACGCTTCGTGACTGACGTGTCTCTCAAGACAATCATTGCCCGCAGTCTCCCAAGTCACTGCGGCCAACCTTTCCGACTTCCAAAACGCCGACAAGATCGTCGCAATTGCTTATCTTGCCGCGGAAACAGATGCACCTGCCGCTGAATTCAGTGCTACTGCTCAAAAACATCGCGACAGCTATCTCTTCGGACTGACCACTGATGCTGAGGCCATTGCTGCAGCCGGCGTGACGCCTCCGGCTATCGTTGTGTACCGCAACTTTGATGAACACAAGACGGAATATCCTTACCCAGTCTCATCTGCCACCGTCAAGGACGTCGAGGATTGGATCCAAGAACTCTCGGTTCCCATTCTGGGCGAGGTCAACGGCGATACATATGTTGTCTACGCCACCAGCGGAAAGCCGCTGGCCTACCTCTTTGTTGATCCAACCGATGAAAACAGCCAAGGTCACATTGAGTCGCTCAAGCCTGTCGCGTCCTTGTATCGCGGCAAGGTCAACTTTGTCTGGATCGATGCGACAAAGTTCAGTGACCACGCCAAGGCCCTCAACCTGGCGGAACCCAAGTGGCCAAGTTTTGTCGTCCAAGACCTTCAGAAACAGCTCAAGTATCCTTACGATCAGGACAAGGCTATTGAACCCGAGGCAATTTCAGGCTTGGTTGCTGATTATGTCGCTGGCAAACTCGTTCCCAAGTTGAAGAGCCAGCCGATTCCTGAGACTCAGAACGAGAGCGTTTTCACCCTCGTCGGCCAGCACTTCGAAGAAGTCGTCTTTGATGACTCGAAAGACGTCTTCATCGAGTTCTACGCTACTTGGTATGTCGTCCTTGGTTGCTGTATATAAAGTCGTCTTACGTTCCTTCACAAAGGTGTGGACACTGCAAGCGCTTGAAGCCTATCTGGGATTCCCTCGGCGATCACTTTGCTCACGCGAAGGATCATGTCATCATGTGAGCGATGAACGAGTCGTTGTTCTACCGCGGAGCTCACAATTCCTCAGCGCAAAGCTTGAAGCACAAGAAAACGACCTCCCGGAATCTGTTCCTTTTCGCGTTGGGGGCTTCCCTACGCTGAAGTTCAAGCCCGCCGGTTCACGTGAATTCATTGACTACGACGGTGACCGTGCGTTGGAGAGCCTGATCGCTTTTGTGGAAGAGCATGCGAAGAACGATGTGAAGCCCAAGACTGCTACAGGCACGCCCGTGGATGCTCAGGTTGTTCTCGAGACCCCCAAGGATGCACACGATGAACTATGATGGGTGACGGCGGTAGATTAGGAGATCAAAACACGCATGTCTATCTTGGTTCTTATATGATTTCGTTCTGCGAACCTATAGTGCCTGAGGATAAAACGCGAGGAATTCTAAAGCTTGACCTCCTGGAGGCCATCCCTCCAGAAAGTGAAGTATGCTAGACAGGAGATGAGACGGAAGAATAGATGGTTTGGCAGCAATGGCTTACGGGTTACGCCATCCTCCTGGTGATAGAATGAATGTCAGCTCGAGGGTTCCAGGCACAAGCAACTCACACGATAATTGAGTAGGGCAACCATGCCTTCGTTGTTCAAACTCTCGCCGATGTACTGCAGGCTATTCAGGAGGGAGAAATGGAGGAGAAGAAGAGACCAACAAAGTCGTAATCCTTGAAGTTGGCAAGTATCTTTTTAACGTATGCGGCTGCGCCTGTCTGAAATGCTTCGACCCTGTCCGGACATTTCTTCTCCAGGTGGCTTTTGATTGCTTTCATATATCCCTACCGTCGGAAAGCGATGACGGCGAGATGGGAGGGGAGACGGAAAGATGTACCTTGATATGAGCGGTGTAATCTTTCTTGTTGAAGGGGACTTGCTGAAGGCGGAACGAAAGGACTATGTTGTTTGCTTGTTCGGTGCCATCCTCGAAAGCGTCTTCTTGCTCCTCTGAGGAGGGATTGGCGCCTGTATGAAGGTGAGCAAGGAGGGATAGATGCTAGGGATGGTGGGCACCGATGTCGACGTCTGCGCCCTTCTTGACCGTGATGGTTTGGCAGTCGACTTCGTAGACGATGTCCTCGATGAGCTTGCTGGTGAGGGGGTGAGGGTGGAAGTGCGAGAGGGGGAATGAGGAGACGCACACGGGGAATGCATCGGAGACCATCTCGTCCCCAGAGATGACGTCGGTGTAGAGCAGCATGGTGTCAGGAGCAGAGTCGAGTTTCTTGCCATCGATGGATCATCTTATCTTGGTATTCGGGGTCCCGGCGCTGCCAAGGGTCCCTCAACCCCGGTCGTTTTCGCGGACTCGGACTCCGGAGCAGCGATGGACTACCAGCCGGTGGTCGTGCAGAGACAGCCCCCCCGTCCGCAGGGGACACGACACAGCACAGAGTCCCGCTACTGGCGCCAGTTCAAGCGGCCCGTGTTCGTGAAGGAGTACGCCCCAGTCACCGCGGTCCACTTCGCCCCCGCAAAACCACACAGGTACGCGGTCACCGCCGCAACCCGCGTGCAGATCTACGCACCCCGCACACAAAAGGTCGTAAAGACCATATCCAGGTTCAAGGACGTCGCACGCAGCGCACACATCCGCCACGATGGAAAACTCCTCGTCGCCGGAGACGACACCGGCCTCGTCCAGGTCTCTCTTCTCCTCCCTCTCCCTCTCCCCACCTCGCTGACCCTTCACAGGTGTTCGACGTCAACTCCCGCGCCATCCTCCGCACCTTTGATTCCCACAAGCAACCCGTCCATGTCACTAAATTTTCCCCCCTCTCCCCCACCCATGTCCTCTCTTGCTCCGACGACACGACCGTAAAGCTTTGGGACATCCCTTCACAGTCCGAAGTCGTGACGTTCGATGCACACTCCGACTATGTCCGCTCCGGCCAGGTATCCCCCTCAAATCCCCATCTCATCCTCACCGGCTCGTACGACGCAACCACGAGGCTCTTCGATTATCGCACCGGTCAGTGTGAACTTCTCATGGGCTCTACCTCCCCCAGCGCCTCTCCCGTCGAACAGGTCCTCATGCTTCCGTCCGGAACCGTCGCACTGTCCGCCGCTGGCCCAATCTTGCGCATGTGGGATCTAAATGCTGGTGGCCGCTGCCTTCGTGCCATTTCCAACCACCAGAAGACCATCACATCTCTCGCCTTTGACCCCAACGTCGCTCGCCTTCTCACAGGAAGCCTCGATCAGATGGTAAAAGTGTACGACATCACCTCGTACAAGGTCATACATACAATGCGTTATCCTGCCCCTGTACTCTGTCTGGCTATCTCGGTGGGAAACGTGCCTCCCTCAGTTCCGCTCCGACTCATTCTGTTCACAGCCTGACTCTACGCATATCGCTGCCGGGATGTCGGACGGCACCCTCTCTGTACGTCAACGACAGCAAAAGGCATCCAAAAGCGGTCCAGAATTGGCCGACGCTCTGACCACTGGCACCTACGAAACCTTCCTGGGAGGCACCCTTTCGTCCGTCGGCCAAGGTCGCCTCAAAGCCAAAACTCAATCAACCTTTCACGGTGATGTCGATGAGCTCAGAGTGGAGAGTAGACGAGCGCCCCGCCTAAGAGAATACGACCGCTTGCTCAAGTCGTTCAAGTATTCAGCTGCTCTGGATGCCGTCCTCCGAAAAGTGCGATCCCTTACTCGTGTCTTCCTTTTCGAATGTCTTATTCCTCCCGAGAATGTTCCACCTATAACGTCATTTTCGTTGATACAAGAACTCATTCATCGCGATGGCCTCCGGAGCGCGCTCTCTGGTCGAGACGACGTCCTGCTGGAGCCGGTGCTACGTCTTCTCGTCAAGCATGTCACCGATCCCCGCTTCGGTGAGATGGTTTGTAACACCTCTACATTGCTGATAGGTGGGTTTCCTTCATCTTGTGTTGGCACCATCGTGATGGAAAAATTCCTATTACCCTAGACATGTATGCCCCCGTCCTGGGCCAGTCTCCCCTCATCGATTCACTATTCCTTCGCCTACGGAAGAAAGTCGTCGCAGAGATTCGCTTCCAGAAGGAATTGATGAAAACAAAGGGTACATTAGAGATGTTGTTTTCCTCGGCTACCCTGGTGTCCACACCGGCTTTACCACAAAATGAATAACTCGATTACACCAATAGATAGTCGCGTCTGATCTTTCATGAACACCCCTCGAGGTAAGCGATCAGATTCTCAAGAATTGCCCTTCGTGTCAAGCTTGCTTGAGTTTTATCATCGACCTGGCTTTCGGCAGAATCATCCACATCAATGTTGTCGTGGTACGTTCGTAGTGTTTCAACAACGTTTTTGAGTGACAAGTTCTTCCTCTCCAGCATTTGCGTGATGTGAGCGTGGATCTACAGTAGCTCAGGGAAGGAGTTAAGATATAGTCTGATAACTTACACCATCGTCTTCCATCGCAATCCAAGCCAAGATGTAGTCGAGCGTCTGAAGAGTGTACAATCCGCCGTCCAGACGACGCAAGTAGAATAAATTTTCATTTTCGGGATCAATCATGCCATCTTCAGCAAGCAGTTCCTACGGGTGCACCTGTTCATATCCATAGTTTCTAACGTCCGAACTAAGCGTACCTTTTTCTCCGCTTCGATATCGGCATCGACAGGTTTTAGACGGCTAAGCGTATTTTCCCGTATTTCCAAGAGCTTGTCCACCTTTGCGTAGTCGCTCTCCACAAATTTAGCCAGTAAGCGCATTCGGTCCGTCGAGTCAGAAGGGAGATTTGAAAGCAGCGATGATATTATTCCCAGAATATGGGAGACGTCCTCCGAAGCTGGCGCCGTCACCTTTTGTTTTTTGGTGGTCTATAGCAGCCTGTGTAAGCGACACACCGATATCACAAGTCCCAAGTGAACCTTGCCCATCAATGCTGAGAAGAGTGTCTTGAGACCTAAAGCTTCGACGAAATTTGAGCATAAATCAGAACCTGCTGGTCCCGACATTGCGTAATCCAGCGCTTTTATTGAACGAGACCGTGATTGAAGTTTTTCTCTAGACGATTGTCAGTCAAAGGGTATCAGGCTATTATCACATCACCAACTTCATCATCAACACCATGAGATCCACGCCTTCGCTGGCCAAGAAGAGTGACTTGATCTGAGGTTCTGCCAACGCCGAGCACAGGGCATCAAACAGATTCTCCATGAATTCTGTTTCGTCCGCGTCTACGGGCTCGCAATACCGAAATTGCTGATCGCCAAATGAGACTTGCACACATCCTCAACGCGACTGTCGCTTACTGAAAGCACTTTGAGGATGACCTCGATGCCATCCCTTTTGCCGAGTTCTTGTCTGTTTGGAACGCTGTTTTGGAGCAGAATCGAAAGTAGCTCGGCAGCATAACTGCGGTTCTCGTCGTGGGTCTTTGATTGAATACGTTCCAAAAGCCAACTCATTATCTTCGTTTTATAAACAAATTGCGCGGATAGGTCGGGGTTGAAACCCAGTACGTTCTCAAAGACACCTGCATCGGGCCGTTAGTATTCGGTCTCGTTGGATGTTACAGTTGTTACCCAAAATGTGGAAGACGCCCTGTCTATCAGATTCTTCCTCTTCCTTTAATCGAGAGAGGTTGTCTACGAGCAGCTCGGGTACCGAGTGCTCTACCTGAAGGAGTCATGTCATGATGTGCAGCTTCGGGAGGAACCTGACTTACCAATGCCTCAATAAGCATTTTGAGAGCGGGTTGGTTTTCTTCTTGTTCAGATTCATCCCCTTCGTTGCCAACGTCCTCGTCGGTCAATTCGTGGAATACCTCAACTGCATCGATGACTATGTCAACGTTCTCATGACTGAGCAACCCAACCAACAAAGACACAATCCCAGAGCGGACCATTTCTGGATATGCCAGGGCGGGGGACTGTGCTAGGGGCAACAAAGACTTAATTGCACTATCAAGGTCCGCTTCTGAGTCAATGAACCTGAACGAGAAGGTCAATCATGCGCCATCTGCTGCAACCGAAACTCACCTTGAGGGGTCATCCGGATACTTGGACCGTTGATCTTGGTTCTTGTTCACCGCGCGCTCCAACCGCAAGAGCGTCCTTCGGATACTGGTGATTGTAACCTCTTCCGGCTAAAGAACAGAGCTTGGTCACGACGAGAGTCATAAAATCTGTGCGCACTCGCGGACACACTTCGTTCGAAACCCCTTCCATTTCCACTTTCTCAAAGATGCTCAAAATTTCTTTTTGTTCGCTCGTGAGGCCGCCACCGTAGAATCGGCCTTCCTCATCCTCTTCGGCATAATAGTCCGCGTCCCCACCGGGTGCAAATGAAGTGTCAACCTCGTCCTCAGGCGCGTCTTCCACTGTTGCGCGTCTTGACCTTGAATTATCGCGACGAGAGGGTTCTTCCTGTATGTTCGGCTCGGACAAAGTACGCGCATTGGTAGATTCATCCAACCTCCTCTTCTTGAGCATTTCTGGGGTTGGATTATCCGGTAGCTTACGCTTTGAACCTGCGGGAAGCTTGGGCACCTAATTCGCCACTCGACGAGTGCGACAAGATGGATATGCTAGAACACCGACCTTGAACAGTTTATCGATATCCATGTCGCGAGGAATGCCAGTGGGAAAGTAGGACCTAACGGCTAGGCGTCACAAACGTCACTCGAGCACTCTACGTGACCTAAGCAACCACTGGCACACTATGTCGACCAAATTTGTTACACTACATATATTGACACAAGTCCAACGGTAAGTGCAGAGAGCGACCTCAAAACATGGACCTAAAACCGTCCAAGAGGGTGTCCGACTTCATCATCCACATTCTCATGCCGAGAGGGGCATTGTGATGACGTGCAGCGTGAGCATTGCTCGAGACTCTAACAACCCAACGTACTGTTAATGCATCCACCGAAAGCTTCCGATATTGAAATGCCTGGTATCAGTATGGCTTGTGTCGGTTCTTCTTCAAGTCCCTTTCCAATTGTTTCGCCTTCCTGTGTCCGATTTCCACAGCCCTAATCGCAGTGGTGTCCGCCTTTTTCAGCTTGACCGGACGATTACCTACATACTTGCCTATTAACTAGTTGAGCGAATGCAAATTGATCGGAGAAGGTTGAGTGGACTTACCATCCATTTCTTTCCATGCTTTCAGGAAATCCTCTGGATCTGAAAATGCAACGAATCCGTACCTGGCCTTTACAAAATACGTCAGCGATTAGATATAGTACGATGTAGCAAATACTTGTGACCTTTTGGCTTAGTCTGTCTCGGATGACACGGGCCTTCTGGAATGAAGGGTATTTATTAAAGGCATTCGCGAGAACATCGTCAGACACATCATTGCTTAGGTCTCCGACGAACAAGCGGAACCAAGCTGAAACATCGTCAGCGGCTGGATAAGAATCAATGAAAGCAGGACCTACATGGGTTCCACTCAAGCAGAGTCTGGTCCTCCCACACCTTGCCACCTCCCTTTCGTAGGACGGTTGTCCTCTTTCCTCCTTTCGCCAGCTTACCACCAGACCCTCCACGTTTATCAATCATGGCACCTGGTACATAGACACTCTGTTGCGCAAGGATGCCAACGTCATATTCGTAAGCATTTGCTGGGACCGGGGCGCTGTGCGCGGACGAGGATCCTGCGATGGGATAC
>JBBPOB010000252.1:0-21534 GCA_038091275.1 Tylopilus subfusipes
TAATATGCACTTATTCATTCAATGCCATGTCTGAGTGGCAATTATGTCAGCACTCTAAGTAAGGCAAGGGTCATGTGCTTTAGTGGCTATACAGTCAGGTGACCTGAGAGCATGTGATCTGTGCCTACTACATAAAATTTGCTAGTCTAATTAGCAATCATAATACTAGTAGTCATTCTGAAGTGGTTCTCAGAGATTTGTGAATATCTCAGAAACAGTTTATGGTGATCAAATGAAACTTGGAGGGATGATAGCATATGGTATTGGCTATTTATAGCCAGAAGGGCTTGGTCATAGGATATGTACATGACTCAGCATGTTATGATTTCCGTGCAGGTCAGCACAACACCCAAGCATTCTATGATGTTGGTAAAACCAACAACAAGGAATGGTTCATTGATGAGATTATTGCTCATCAGTGGATGGGGAACAGAGTTCATTTCCTTGTCAAGTGGAATCTTGGAGACTCCACATGGGAGCCTAGCTCCAATTGTGAGAAGCTCAAGGCCCTAGACAGGTACCTCAAGCTCCAAGAGATGAAGGATATATGCCAGCTACCTCAAAGGGCAGAAAATACACTGAAGCACAATATGGCAACTGAAGCATGAAGGTCCAAGGGACACTGAGTCCCACAAAGGTTGATAGAAAGAAATAAAGAAAAACAACAAAAAATAAAAAGATAATAAAAAAGGAAACATATCATCATTGTAGGATTACTAATTATAGTTTAGGTTTGATTACACCAATCTTTTCCATTTTCACATCTTTTTCCTTATGTAAAATTCCAACAACACTTTAATCACATGAGGTCCACAACACCTCTCTCTTCCTTATACCACAACCATATATTGGTATTGTTGCAGCTACAACATGAGCCCCTGCTCATGATCCTCCTTGCTCTCAATGTGCTTGTGCATACAGTATCTGTCACCATAAGGCGGCACCTCTCCTGAGGCTGTAATTTTGACCCTGGCTATCTAGGATTGGAAATTTAGACAGAAACATGGTCCAATTTTCATAATTCTGCATTCTCTGAAAACACACCCCCTGATTATATAATGTTCACTTTTGACATGACCCACCCAACAAAGTGCCAGAGGCAGGCCAAGCAGCAGTGAGCCTCCAAATTGAAAGTATTCAACAGTGGGTTCATCCAGGACCCTCTAGATGTTGCCCTCGATCTGGATTACCAGCCAGAATCAGATGTTGAACACCTAAACAGTTCTGACACTGACTCATTGGCATCTAATGGAATGTCCTTCAGCTTGATGGACAACTCTGACATTGTCTCAGAGGATGGTGTTGGGGATAGTGATGATGACAACTCAGAGGAATCTGATGCTAAGATTACCTGTATAGGTGTCACTGGCAGCAAGCGACAATAAACTGGCAGTCACAAATTCACAAACAAAGCTACCAGCAAGACAGATGATGATGTCGAGAGGTGTGCAGGCCAGGCAGCAATGGCAGCAAACCAGGTTTGGATGGGTATTCACCACACTGTAAGTATTGTTGATGTTCAGCTCAGAACAATGAACAACTTGGAGTTAATGTGTTTGCAACATGAAAGGATACCCCCCCTTCAATGAAGCTGCTGACACAGTTGATGCCAACATACACAGGTACAGGACGTACCTCAAGATACCTTTGAGAGTGCAATTTGTGAGAGGCTGCCAAGAATAATCAAAAAATCACATCATTCTTTCAGCAGACACCATCAATCCCAAATCACCATCATGTCCAAACCATCCATGGTTCTCTGAGTCCCAGTATATCTCTGAGTCCCAGCATCTCCATTCTCATGCCTAATGCACCCATTTGCAATACCGTTCTGAGCAACAACAAACCCGAGCCCACCAAATCCACCATTCTGCCAATCCATCTCAATGACTCCAATGACGAGTCCAACAAGTCAGCTGATCAGGACCCTTGTTTGGATCTATTGGACGCTGAGCAATCAACATACAATGATATAAACGAAACGAACTCCTCTCTTACCTCATTCTTGGACACGACAGGCAATGATGAAGTCACAGAATCAAACACTGAGCCAGTTCTCGAAACGGTCAACAAGCTTTTGGAGCAAGCAAAAAAATATAAATCATTTACCTCCACATTTTATCTCAACTCACTGAAGCAGTTCATTAATCTGAACGCCAAGTACCAAATGAACTCAAGAATCAAATGGCCGATGCACAAGGCGAGCCATGCCATTGCTGCCTCTATCAGCAAGGGACCATACATGGCTCACAAGATTTGCGCTCTCTACAGATATGTCAGTCAGTTCTGTACATTGCCTCCCACCAACAAAGGCAATCATCATGCTCACCTGACATTACTGAACAACGAGCGGATCGCATTAGCTGTGCGACGGTATCTGACAGTGCTTGCAAATGGCGAGGTATGTGACCTGTAAACATCAGAAGAAAAAAATTAATTAGTTTAGATTATGCCGCTTCATTTGATGAAGCAGGTGAACAAAGTAATCATGCCATCATTGGGACTGGATCTTGATGGCCAGAACATTTCCAAGGCGACTGCACATCAATGGCTTGCCAAGTTGGGCTATGAGCTGAAAGAGGTGAAGAAAGGGATTTACATTGATGGACATGAATGGGAAGATGTGGTGGCTTACCGGGAAATGTTCTTGAGGCAGTTTGGTGACAATGAAAGGTATTTGAGTATTGCTGTTGAGTTGCTTGAGTTGTTGGCTTACAGAGAACAGGTTGCAACATACATATAGAGATGAGGATCTTGGTCCAATCGAACCCAACCTGGGTCCCAGCAAGAGGCTTCATGTCCCAATTATGCACAACGAGACAATAATTCGCGCAAATGATCTGCAACGCTGTGTATATGTATGCGATGGCAAAATGCCCCTGAGGAAAAAGGGTCAAGGACGTGCAATCCATGTCTCTGATTTCATTGTGGAGCATACTGGGCAACTTACCTTGTTCCTGGCTCAGGTTGAAGAGAATGCACAGCTCCCTGCTGCAGAGCAATTGGAGGTCACCGATGCATGCGAGATCATCTATCCAGGGAAAAACCACGATGGTTTTTGGACAAATGAAAATCTGGTTGCACAGGTAAGTAATAAAATGTCACATTGAGTATTGAAACGCTTACATGGGACTGTGGACAGGTGAAACACATGATTTTGATCTTTGAGCGAATATATCCAAATGCCGTCGCCGAGTTTGTGTTTGATCAGTCATCAGCACATGGCGCATTCACAAAGGATGTACTAAACACCAAAGAAATGAATGTTAGACCTGGAGGAAAACAAAGGAAAATGCATGATACCACGATCCCCATGGATAACCTGAATCCATTGTTGCACAGCATGCCCCAGATGATGGTTTTCCCTGTTGACCTCCTCTTTGAACATGCGGACCATGCTTTCCATGGGCAACCGAAGGGTATGCAATGAGTTCTGGAGGAGCGTGGCTTGTTATCCATGTTGGAGCGGGCAAACAATGGCAAAGTCGTTGGTGAGTGCCAAATGTGTAAGCTCTTGCGTGAAGCACAAGAGCAGCTTGCTCATGAGGCAGCGGCTGAGGGGACTGATGATGTGATCACTGACACTGCTGGAAATGGTGTTTCTGAATCCATGCGAATGGACTGTTGCATGCAAAAGATGCTTGCAAGTCAGCAAGATTTCATGAATGAAAAGCCACTTATCTGAATAATAATTGAAGAGGCTGGCCATATATACTGGTTCCTGCCCAAGTTTCATTGCGAGTTGAATCCCATCAAGATGTACTGGGGTTGGGTGAAAGCGTGTGAGTCTTGGGAATTTTCCCACACATTCAGTGGGACTGATGCAGCAATAACAGGTTTCCACCTCATGGCAGATGGCACGTTTCCCACCATGAAGCACCTTGTTCCCGAGATCCTGAATGATTGCCCAATCAAGACAATCTGTGCATTTTTTTGAAAAAGCTGGTGGTACATGGATGCTTACAGGTATGAAATCTACAGGTATCACCTCATCACACACTTTAAATGGTCTTTTTTTTCAGAAAGGGCCTGAATGCGAGACAGGCTGAATTCACCATGAAAAAGTACAGGTCCCACCGTCATTATGGGCCTGCTGTTATGATGAGTGTTGATGTCTTACTGAACTGAACGGTAATGGGGGCTCGGCATTAGTATACCAAAAGTGGTAACTCCGACATCCAAATATGGTAACTCCGATTGTCGGCACTTTGAATTCACTTTTCAGATTGTCCCAAATTTTCAGCATCAGAATTTCAAATTTTCGACAAGATAGCAGGCTTCCTTTGGTGTCCTAGAGTACATATACACAGTGAAAATGCTATTTATTGAATGTGTGGAGGTGCTATTATGATTTTGGTTTCACCTATAAGTGAGTTGCCTATTTTGAGTGAGTGGCACTGTACCATTTCCCCTCACTCTTCATCCCATGGCAGGTCGTTGTCACAGGACTCTTTATAGTCTAGGCATAATGCATCCCCTCCTGGTTGAAAGGCCAGTGGCAAAAGACAATGGGTTGATTCCCTGTCTTTCCAGTGCTCTAAGTGCCCAAAACACTTGTATTCAAGTCAGTGGGTTGCCCACCCACTCCTGCCATTTATATGGCATGAGGACTCATGCAACACTTGCAACCAATATGGGTCACATCTTGGCTTCATGTCTGCTGGCACCTATGGTGCCTTTCTCAACATGGTGGGGCACCTTGCCAACCATGTGGCTGCCATGGTTCGATGAGAACCTTACTTGTCACTTGTGTGCAAAAATGATCATCTCAGGCAACAATGGAACAATCTCCAGAACCATCTGAATGCCATTTGTGATGAGACTTCTCATCAGTCATGGGGGAGTGAAATCTCCCACCTGTCTTCATCTGCTAACGAGGCATGCCAATTCAATCAAGTGCATCTCACATCTCTGGGGGCTCCCATAGAGAACATCCATCCGCATGCTGGCCCCTCCAGGACTACTCTAGAGTTACATCTCTTTGAGGGGAGGGTGCAAGCAGAGCCTGCTGCCCCTCAAACTTCTTTGTTGTCTTGCTGTGCACAGGCTGACCCTGCAGTCCCTTCCTCCCACAAAGGCAAGGAAAAGAAGGTACCTCCCTTTTCTGAACCTGTCCATACTGTCCTGCCCTACCAGGACATATCCTCTATAGAGAAACTACCTCCTGTTGATTCTCTCCTGACAGTTCAGGAAACTCTGTTCCCTGGACCAATGGTACCTGATGTTGCCCATGTTCTGGGTGATGTAGTCGACTCTAAGAAGACATGTTCCCTCTTGGTACATGTGAACAATCATGTTTGCACATATGAGGGCGACAGGGCCACCTCAATGCTCAAGGTCATCCAAGCAGGGCAGATTCCTATTGCTCCAACAAGGTGGCCAGACACCACTCTATGTATGGAGAATGGGGTCATGGGCCCCGTTCACATCTACAACACAGCAGACGAAATCCTTTGTGAGGGCACAGTTGGAACCTGAGGGAAATGTGCCCTCTTACCATTGGGCCTCCAACATAATCAGTCTTCTTCATCATTGGAGGAAACACAAGTTCTTGGAGGTGAGTGATCTTATGAAAGTCATGATAAAGGCATGGAAGCCTCCTGCTTGGACCTCAGAGAAGGTCAAAAAAAAGAAGGACACCCTTCACAAAGAGGCAAAGCATGTCTAACAGGTGGAGTGCCCCCCTATGGTCATTGTTTAAGTGCTATAGGCACACATCCTGCCAGTGCAGCTCCAGACTGCAACCATTGAGCTGGGTGAGATAACCCCTCACACAGCACAGGTAGACAAGGCACCTGCCTCTTATCACGATCATGTCCTGGCAGCATTTGCATATGTACTGGTGCCACCCCAACCTAAGGCCCAAGGGAAAATTACCCTCAATTTTAAAATGCTTGTGCTTCCACAAGAAGTACCGTCCCTTAATGCCTCTGCCAATAAATGGGCAGTGTTCATCAGATGTTTCCAGAATGCATGTGGGGAGTACAAGGGACTCTGAAAGATGTTTCCGGGGGCCATTGTGCTCCCAGTCTGTCTGGAGGACAACAACAACAACAACAAACTTGCTCTACCTTCATGCTGTCACATGCAAGGATACCTCCTCATGGAATGTCTAGTCTTAACTGCAGGGGGTAGGGGTGGCAACTGGCCCACCTGGCTTTGGGAACTCCTTAGCCTCCTCATGGTACCTGGGTAGTACCATTCCCTGTTGGAATGGGTGGAGGTCATACCCACTCAAGGTTGTTCTACTGCCTGGGTGGGTCAATTCTCCAACCAGGCCACCCTGGCCGACATTGCAGCTTACCTCACTGCCAATGACATCTTATACCACAATGCTGATGATGCGGTCATGTGGGCATGGCATGCAGCACAGGAATGGATTGACCATGTTGAGAGGTCTGGGGGGTTTGATAACCCTGGGGCAAATACCCAGCTCAAGCCTATCCACCTGAAGCTGTCACAAGACCTTAGCAACAATCTCCTCATCTGCTCCAAGGAGTGGTATGAGGATGAGGCCTGCTCTCAGGGTATCTTGGTGAAGGAGGTCCCTCCATTCTTGAAAGACTTGAATGCCTCAAGGGAGGAGACCCTCCATGCTCAGTTCAGCAAGGCCATGGTCATCTATGACCTCACATTCATGCCTGCCATGTCAAATGAGTTTGACATCATTATGGATGATGAAGGGAATTCCAAGGGCCCCTCAGATATGTGAGTCGCTCATGGGGTGCACACACTCCTCCTCTTTGTGGGTTCAACCCCACCTTTTATCTTTGTCCTTGTTTGTGACTGTGTGGGAGGCATAACCCTCATTATTCTCTTGTTTCATTATGTGCTTGATTGATATAATATTGCCTGTATGTATGCATGTTTAGTTTTTCTTCAATCTATTCCTTTTGTCAAGCCATTACCATCTCTAAGTGGGGAGGGTGTCAGGGGCTGAAGGCCCCATATACAGTATGAACAGTGCAAGCAGGCACATGTGATAGAAGTAATCACATGCACTGTGGATAGTAGATAAAGGCAGGGAGCTCATGATATGAGCTCCCCATCATTTTACCATCTTGTCACTATGTATCATACAGCAAATCCAATAGTGGTTCACTTCACCACTGGCAGCATGATCTTAAGGCAAGACCAACAATATTTACAGCTACTATGGATGTTGGGGGAAGGGTGGACTTGCAAGACCAGATGGAGTTTTGCAACAAATGATAAGGATGTTGCAAGGTCACATGCAAAGAACATGGCAAGTGATCTTGCAAATACAACAAATCACACAGATCACTTGCAAACTCTTGTGGGCACATTTCTTAACCATCAATTGTGCAATACTTCTCAAGCAGTAGTTTCAGATATTTCTTGCAGTACTCTACCACCATGGCCTGCAAGACCAGCAATAACCAGCACCTTACAGTGATATAGATAAATATGTGGTAGCACTCACACAACTCACGTTGGGTGCTAGAACAGAGATTCAATTGGGTTGTAAATACATGAGGGATGCAGGACAAGATACCTAGAACAGAGAAGCATGACATTAGGGAAAAGGAGAGAAAAGGGGCACATGATGTGTAATATACCAAGACTACAGGCCTCGGGGGTTCGGGTTCATGTCAAAACTTTGGAAGACTTTACATGGCCATCCAGTTCTCACTCCAAGTCTAGGCCGAAGCAAATGCATTGGAGTTGACCATATCAGTGATTCATCAGCCACAATTATCGGGTCTGACATCTTCCCATAACCCCTGCAGCGGCTTTTCGGATTCAGTGGGTGTCAGTTTCGTGAACTCGCCTTCGTGCACTTTGTTTCTTTTATTCTGAATCCAGAAAAGGAGCGTGAACGACATCATGCGGGGTCTGCTGGGCGTGCGTGCATGTATCTGCACGAATAATTTAAGTTCCTAGCGGCTCGTGGACTCTAACACGAACACGGACGCACTGATAGCTCTCCGAATTGGTGCTCCAAGAACTGGCATCTTCTTCGCCTTCGTACAGTCCTTGCCATGCGCCACCGGCTCCACCATGGGTAAAATGGCAACTTGAACTCCAGCTCGTGGGACACTAACAACGGAAGCGCCGTTTTACCTGCCTACTGGGCACCGAAGAGCGGAAGCATGCGCCCCGTCAAGTTACGTGACTTGTTCGAGTCAAGGATGACACCGCATGCCTGTAGGGAACGACAATAAACCCACGTGTGTCACTGCAAAGGAAGAGGACAAAGATAAGCACGCTATTAGGCCCGATACCTTTGATGTGGGAATGGGCTGCGACGCAGGATAAACGAAGAGAGGCTGCTGCCACTGGGCGGGGAGGAGGGACGTTATGTGCAACAGGCGTTAGGACGAACAGGGCGGACGAACGAATGAGTTCAGAACCACCTGGACGGATAAGCCTATAGCTCTGTTAGTCTTGTATTCGGCGAGAACGTATATTATAAATATATCTGATATTGACCCATGGTGTTGGAGCGTGTGGACTGGTCTATGTACACATACCAATGAGGCGCAGCGTGTATATAATCGAAAAAGGTCAATGGACCACAGCTTCTTCGCTCACTCCCACCATCGCTTTGCTACTTTGTGTCGCTGATTTCCACATCATCGAAGATGCCCGGTGCGTACAGACAAGACAGGGCTGCATTCATGCTGATGGTTGGAACAAGAGTATTCCCCGCTCATCGAAATGGACGGCGGAAGCGACATATGCGCAGTGACATTCACAGCGGACGGCGAGTACCTCGTGAGCGGCGACCCAAAGGGCGTTCGAGTGTGGCGAGTGAAGGATGGCCAACAAGTGGCCACAATGCAAGCAGAGCATCCCTGGTGTCTTGCTGCGTCCCAAAACGGCCGGTGGATAGCTGCAGGGACGTACTATGGCGAGGTGATTGTATGGGAAGGCCTGGGACAGAGCTCGTACGAACAAGTCTTTGCACACAGGGACAAGTGTGCCATTCGGGGAGTCAATTTCTCTCCTAATTCGACTCGACTCGCCGTATCGGGAACGGGAAGGAGCGCGATCTGGGATTTTGCGAATCACAAACACGTGCAAACACTCCGTCAGTCTGGCGCAGTGGTCGCAGCGAAGTACTCGCCCCAAGGAGATCAAATTGCGACTGCCACCGACAAATCTATTCGAGTCTGGGACGGCAACAATGGCCACTTGCTCGCGGAAATCAAAGTAGGAGTGACCCCAGACTGCAACACCGGCCTCATTTGGTCCAACGATCATCTCTTCATCATAACTGGCAGCACAATCAAGCGTTTCAATGCATCCACCAGGTCACTAGTCTCGGAATGGACTGTGCCCGACAGCAACGGATTCTCTTGCATTACTCTATCAAAGCATACAGGATCCATCGCATATTCTGCAAACCAAACTGTCACATTTTGGAATATGTCGACGCACTCTCAGCTCGCCTCCTTTCACTACCTTCATGAAATACGTTCGATTGCAGTGTCTCCCGACGATCGGTTTCTCGCAATTGGTGGACAGGACGGCAAAGTCATCATTCAAAGTCTATCTCGCATTGCAGTGAGTATCGTTTCTCGTTGGATTATGCTGTATCTGGTCAACTCTCTTGCCCTGTCCATCTTCTACACAGGATTCATTCCCATTGTCTCATCTACACCCCACTTTCAAAGAACCTGACATCCACATTGACGACGACGCCCTCTCTTTATGGAAGCATGGCCAGCTCAAAAATGTGGAGGCGTTATTGACCGCAGTGATCACAACCTCTCGGAATCCAAGCAATCACGTATTCGCTACTCGAGCTCTTGTGTGGGCTCACTTGCAAGAGTGGGATGCGGCGATTGTGGATGCCGAAGAGGTCCTTCTTGCTCACCTCTCACGTGCACTGGTACTGATGCTAGTTTACTCTCAGGCCATTAGAATTCAGCCATCAGTCATTGCTTATATTGCAAAGAGTATAGCACTTGTCGGAAAGGGGGAAACGCACAAGGCCTATCGGACCTGCGACATCGCGTTCGAGCGCTTCCATTCGTCTCACGTTAGTTTTCTCCTTCTCATCAAGGTTCGTATTCTTTCAGCTTGGTTGCTCCTCAACTGTTTATATCCCTCAGGCCATCATCGTGTTTATGGCAGGCCAGCGCCATGATGCGATATCTCGTGTCGACGACCTTATCGCTATCGTGCATCATAATTCAATCTGTTGTGTTGTTCAGGCGCGTGCACAGCACGATATCATGCAGTGAAGATCTTCATTGATGGTTTCTAGCAGGCGTATATGTATCTACTCCTTGGAAATTCGCACATGGAGTGTAATGACTACAAGGATGCGATACAGTCGTTCGAGCATGCGCGGGCACAAGTGCGATGCCACACAAGTCGACCACTCTCTGTGGTGTCGCTGGCAAGTGTTCTAACGAGTCGACCGCAGCGTATAGGTTACTGATCAATTCTGACAGATATCAGGATGGAAATTTGATGACCTTGATGTCATGATTCGACAACGACTTTGCGACGCCCTGTACGCTGCAGACGATATCAGGGGCGCAGTCCGGTGTTTCCGCCAAATGACGAGTGAACTAGGAGCGGAGACGAACTGGCATAACGAGTATCTAGAATGGGCTCTTGGTGGGTGCTCGAACATCCCGTGTAAATGTTGTCGCTTAAGTATCATTTTCTGTCAGAGTTCAGGAAACGTTCCTGCAAGCAGCTAGAGCACGTCGGAGATACAGCAGTGGATACCCAGCGATATGAAGAGGCCATCTCCCACTATACGACCGCATTATCCCTTGATCCCCCTTCTCCGCAAGGCATTTTCATCAAGCAAAGCAAAGCATTTATGGAAATCGGGTCATGGAAAGAAGCATTAGATGATGCAAACCAAGTACGTCATTTTTCTTGGCATGGGGGTTAGTCTTGCTGACGCATCATAATCAGGTGATCATGCTCGACCCATCGTCTCCATGGGGCTATGAGATGAAGCACACAGCATTGCACAAGGCAGGAGACTATGGCAATGCGATCCATGCATTCGAGGCCATGCTCAAGAGCATGGAGCAGTCAACTGATCTAGCCATTCGGCGTTAGTTACACCCTCATCACCTTGATAAAGATGTTTTGTTCACGTCATCCGATAGAGTGCCGTGGCCGTTACAAAACCCCTTTGAGGACACGAACAAGGATTCGCAGAATTGTTCAACGGACTCTACGAGATTCCCCAAGCGTGCTCATCAACACGACTACTGGTCATCTCCTCGACAAAACTCAGCAGGCAGCCGCATTCGAATCCCTGCCTATCTTCAATGAACTTATTTCATCCATGACGACACGCGTCGACCGCTCCCGCATCAAGAGCGAAGTGCGGCAGTATTTCCGATACGTGATGCTATCACACAAATGGGAAGAGAACGAACCATTGTTCCATCAGGTCGTATACATCGCCGTCTATGACCTCGATCACTCTCCGACCCATGATAAGCTGAAGGCATTCTGCAGAATCGTTAAGGATGCCGGATTTCGTTGGGCATGGAGTGATACTTGCTGTATCAATAAATTGGATCACTTCGTGCTCCAAGAAGCCCTGGTGGCGATGTTCAAGTGGTATCAGGGTTCCGCCAGGGTGATCGTTTTCCTCCGTGGTGTTCGTTCTTCTTCCCAGCCCGGCGCTCTTGTGGAGAGCATTTGGAACACGCGTGCCTGGACGCTACAGGAGTACATTGCTGCCAAGGTCATCCACTTCTACACAGAGGACTGGACGCTTTATCTTGATCTACAGCTGTCCAACCACAAAGAGTCACATGAAGTCATTTCGGAGATGGAGCGTGCCACTGGGATATCTGCACGGCAATTGAAGGCACTTCGTCCTGGCCTAACCAGCATCCGGGAAAAGTTGCATCTCGCTTCAACCCGGGAGACGACCCTGGTAGAGGATGCTGCGTACGCATTGCTTGGCATTTTCTCTGTTGCTGGTTTATCCGCAATATATGTTGAAGGGGATACTTCTTTGGGACGTCTATTATCACATGTTCTTACTGCATCCGGAGACGTGAGCATTCTCGCGTGGACCGGGGAGTCTGGAAGTTTCAACAGTTGCCTGCCCGCACGTATCACAGTATTTAAAGGACCCGCAACTTCACACATCCCGCCACCCATTGTTGATGCAGAGATGGAAGAAATCATCACTGCGTCCCCCCCTTCATTCGACCTTGATATGGCCCTGAACCTATACGACCGTCTCCATGAGCTTCATGCACCTTGGTTCATGGCGTGTCGCATGAAACTTCCATGCATTGCTTTCCAGCTCCCACCACTTTCCCCCTTTCGAACACGTTCGGGATATGTTTATTGCGTAGATACCCTCGTCTTTGGGTTGTTGAAAATCAAAACAAGACAAGATCTCTCACAACTGGAAACACTGTATCTGATTCACCCATGGCTGGATACTATCCTGGAGCGCGAGGGTATGCAGAGTGGGGCACTAACAGATAATGTTGCGCCACCACCTTCACTGAGCACAGCTGATGAAGAATCTTCTGTTGAGGAAGTTGACGACGATTCCTTGTTGGTTCCTGGACCCGAATTACCTTCGGTCCCTGCTCCTTTGCACGACACGGCACCTATGGGTAGAGAGACGCGCGCACGACGGATGGTTGTTCGTCTTAGACAGCCATTCGGTGCACTGTTGGTTACGCTAGCGCCGGGTCAGCGTTCCGTGGATTTCAGGCGAGTCGCGCCAGATAGCTCGATCATTGTACGAATTCGGGAAAACATCTCGCTAGCTGATATTCTGGCCAACGTACGCACGCTTGATATTCTGTAACTCACGTAGCATCTCGGACGTATGTTCAACTACATGTTGCAGCCTGATCCACCACAATTAAGGAGGATGTGGTTTTTCTCATCGTAGTACTGCCACCTGGCGAGGCAAGCGAGTCGTCGATACTTTTCTTGCTGGTCCAATGATAGGCTTCCTACAAATTAGGAATAGATTGATGTGCTTTAAAGTACTCAGCAACATAGTAGCAAGATCATGAAACTTGCGGACTGGCGAAAGCGGTGTGTCACACATTTAAACGATTTCCATGGCACAACGGTCAAAACGTTGAAAAAACTACTAAGCACCCCGATGTACTTGTAGAGTTGGAAACTGAGGCACCGATTGTGGTCGCTAATCAACAGCAGTCTGCCAGGGCTGATCGCCTGAACTGCGACCTAGTGAAACGCAATAGACCATCGCTAACAGCAGTACCAGACAGGGCGGCGCGATGCGGGTCAAAGATGGAAGTACCCTTTCGAAGCCGAGAGTCGACCGAAAAAGCAGGCTAAAAATTTTCGACAGCAAAGGCATAGACGCAAAGGCTACATAATATATAGTCTAAGTGATGAAAGTATCATACCACGTCCAACATCCGCACGTTGGATAGGAGACTGTCCAACGGCGAATTTTGCTGTATCTGTACAGTAATCATACTATCGGTAGCAACCCTGCGGTATTCAGTGACGTTGCGGTGGGTTGGCGAGAACATCAGTGCGCCAAACGGTTGTCTAAGACGAGCGATGAACTCAAGCACTTGCGTTCTCCTGTCTGTTAGCGAAACAAGCGAAGAGGGTGAGAGTGAGGTCGAATTGTGTTTGTGTTTGACCTGAAATGTGCTAAGTGATTGCCAAAGGCGGGTAACGACCCCTGCCATTGGCGTACGCTGACCTATCAACGCAATGTTGGAAGCGCCAGAAAGCGAAGACAAGTCATGCAACAGTGACTGGTCTGCCACGTCTCCCCTTCCATCTCCAAGAGGCTGTCTGTCAAGGAGGAAGTCGACCCAAGGGTGAACGAGGTATATGAAATCCAAATTAGAGAGATCTTCTATCGTAGCAATCTCCACGATCCCAAGAGCATCTGCCGTTGCCTGGAAAGTATGTTTTGACGTGCACCTAGGATGTCCTAATCTGAAGGTGATACAAGGGATTCTTATCCGTTTTCCTGACACCGACGGCACAGGAAGTTTGCTCAGTTGGTCGTACAGCGCTGAGGCCATATTAAGGGTCAGCGAAGATGCGTGCAACTTGGCAAAGACTGCCGCCAGTGTGGTTTCTGTAGATGCAGACGGAATATATGATCTAGGTGACTGATTGAATACGGTGATATCGGTAGGGAGGCAGCTATTGAAGCTACCGGATTTGCCTGTCCATGCAAGGATACTCGTATCGCCAGAGCTGGCAAGCAGGTGCGCCAGAAGTCACCCGAGCGCTTTGTCCCCCTCTCCATATATAACTGGCAAGGAAACAGAAAATACTCCAAATAACCCATATGCCGCATCCTCGACAGAGGGCGCCTGTCGTCGCGAAGCTAGAGACAGCTTCCGTCGTACATCATTCAAGCCGGGGCGAAGCACCCTCAAAGTTCGTTCCGAAATACCCATTGCTTCCTCCATCTTCGAAATAATTTCGGGTGAGTCCTTGTGATTGGCAACGTGAAGGTCCAGGTAGGGTATCCAATCCTCGGTGTAAAATCGGACAACCTTGGCAGCGTGGTATGCCTGCAATGTCCAGGCCTGATTGTTCCAAAGACTCCTCAAGAGATCACCGCGCTTCGATGGAGAACGAACACCACGAAGGAAGACAACCATCAGGGTAGAGCCCTCATACCATTTGAACATGGCTACCAGGGCCTCTTGAAGTACGACATGGTCCTGTTTGTCAACGCAACAGCTATCACTCCATGCCCAATGGAATCCGGCATCCCGAACGATCTTGCAGAACATTTGAATTTTGTCATGTGTTGGGGATTGCTCGAGATCATACACAACAATGTGTGCCACATTCTCAAAGAGAAGTTCGTCCTTCTCTTGCGCGTGCGAAAACGTGGCGTAACGGTAGTAGTGGGCAACTGCATGCTTGATGCAGGCAGTATCGATGTAGGTGGTCATTGAACAGACGAGCTCCGTGAATACTGGTAATGATTCAAACATGGAGGCTTGTTTGGATTTGTTGAGTAGACGTCCAGAAGTGGTATTGATGAGTACGCGTGGCGAATCACGAATGGCATCCTGGACGGCTTTGCGAATCATCGCTTCCGTCTCTTCTGGCTTTACGTACTGGCAAAGACCATCTATGAGTCAAGATGAGCAAATGAACCTGAACATAAATGTCGTCCATCATACCACGAACGTCCGGATCAGATGACTGCGAAATCATCGAGAGCATCATCTTGAATGCATCTATTGCGTCCCTATAACGTCCTTCCCCCCGTAGAACCGCATGCTTCCTCTCATAGCCTAGTGGAGAAGCCGGATCGAGTTTGATTATCTAACCATTCGCCTTCAACAAAGAAGATGCTGAGAAGACAAGACTGACATACCTCATTCGTGTCGTTCAATGCATCCTTCGACGACCCGTTTGCCATATGCGCCTTGCTTCGCTTGGCAAGCAAGCCTTGTGGGGTGTTGAGATTAAGGTCCAGTGAAACCGAATATCGGGAGATGGCTTCATCATGGCACCGAGCCTTCATTGCGGCATCACCGAGGGCTTCTAATGTTCGGGAACAACGCTGTTTAAAGTCTAATGTGCGAAGATCGCGTAAATTTCATCTGCGTTGCATGCGCGATCACTCACCAAGAATCCAATCGACTTCCTCATCCAGTGTGTTCGTCAGTTCGTTCACCATTTGATAGAAACAATCGGTCGCATCCGTGAGGCAATCGGTCATTTCCAGATGTTCGCATATGGCTCGATAAACCATCATTCGTGGAACCGTTAACTTTAAACTAAGTGTCAAGCACATAGAACGTCCCAATATAGAGATACTTACACCAACCGCAGCAGCCAGGACATCCTTCCATGAATTGCTCGCCAACTTTATCGTGACCCATTCTGGCAGAAGCCGCATGGAGGTTGACGGACAGAGGGGAAATAGAGATGACTTTGGTGTTGTCACTGGTTCTTGTCGGTCAGCTCCTGAGTCCGCGTCATCACTGCTCTCGGGAGTTGCAAGACATCGCTGAATAGAACCTGGCGAAGAAAGTCGAGTGTGCAGGAACATGTGGATGGCACGAAACTCACTAGAGACCCATTCAACGATAGGTTCGGCCATATTGTTCATGTGGGTCAAACCAGCGACTATTTTCGAAAGTACCTCTTCTGCCTGCTTCACGTGGCCAGCGGTATATAAGGCGTCGCAGAGATGCTGTTGGATAGTGATGTCGAGATCATCAAATCTCCATCCGGATATCTGTCAGAGAGGGTGAGCATTATCCATGCATTGCCAGGCGATATGGCGGCTACCAGTGAAATTGTCCAAAGACGTCAACTTGCATGGTGCCGCATTTGGGTCTGTGCACGCTCGAACGATTGTATTGCACCCTCGTAGTCTTTGTGCCCGAAGCACGAGATTCCGCAGAGAAGGTGCATATATGCCTGAAGAAAATCATCAATCACAATACTTACATCGCTTCGTGTACGTGCCTGAAGCGTGTAATATATGGAGTTGTCCTGCGTCGTAGCAATTAGGTCGCCTACGCGCGATATCGTGTCAGCATAATCCCCGGCCATGCACACGACGACAGCCTAAGCAACTGAATCAGACCATCAACTAAGATTCAACACACGGAATACGCACCTTGATGGCAAGGAATGTATCCGCGCAATCTGAATGACAGTACTTGAACGCAAGGTCGCATGCCCGGTATCCCTCGTTCTTCTTTCCCTGGCCGATGAGTGCTACACCCTTCGCGATAAGACCAATGACCGAAGGCCTGATATCGATGGACTTGTAAATCAGAGTTAGTGTACGCGTGCGACAAAAGAGGTAGAAACCACCTTTTCTGCATCGTTGGTCGCAGCGTCCCATTGTCCAAGACGATTTCGTATGACCGCTCTGTGAGCGAGCGCACGATGGCTCGGATTCACAGGCTTTATGTCTTCCGTCAGTAATGCTTCTGTCTTGGCAAGCTGGCCCTGCTTCCACGAATCGAACACAATACCGCCAACATAAATGAACGGTCCTTGAAATGCATGCTGAGAGACAAAGCATCAGATCCCGCATGAAGATGATCATGGCATGATGGGTTCCGACAGTGAAACTATTTAAATGAACCATTATGCGACAATGCACCAATTACTTACGCTGAAGGAGGTGAGGGTATTTTGGAGAGATCTAATGATAATTTTCCTGTTCCCTGCACTGGTCGCGAGAAACCGATCATCGGGAGAAAGTGCTATTGAGTGTACGTCCTGCTCATGTTTGATGACTTGACCGAGCTGGGCGCCCGTTGATATTTCCAAAAAGTTGACAGTACGATTTGAAGAGTACGCGATGAACTCCCCATGCTTCGATAGGGTAACGCAAGCGTAGCTTTGGAAATCATGAACTGGCCATTCCGAAATCGCTGACCCGGTAAATACTTGAAGTTGTTTTATTTTGCCTTCGGAGACGACGAAGAGATGATGGCCATTGTTCGACCAGGCGAGTCCGATGTTGCAATATACGGTGACATGTATTGGGATTTCACTGAGCAATTGCCCACTGCGACTATCGTAGACCCGGACGAAGCCGGGGTCTGCATAAGTGGCGATTCGATCACCTTGCGGGGAGTATTTAGCAGCAACGACCCCACGGTCGTGATGGAGTGGACCTAGAACCTGCTTGCATGTTGCCAAATCCCAGATGGAAGCCGTGCAGTTACCCGACGCGGATACCAACCGAGTTGAGTCGGGCGAAAAGTCAACGGCCCTGACGGTGCCACTGTCCTTGTGAGTAAAAATCTTTTCGTATGTGCGTGCCTCCCACACGGAAACTCTCCCCAGCTCTGTTCCCACGGCGATGAATTGGCCATCCTTGGAGACAGCGATGGTTCGTGCATCGTATGCTGCCATTGTCGCGACCTCCTTGCCATCTGCTACTCGCCATACTCGCACAGCTTCATCGTCGGCGCTGACGAGATGCTCCCCGTTTGCTGAAAATGTCACCACCCATATTGGGCGACCGCTGTTAAGTTCTATAACTGTAGCACCCCCTTATTGAATTGTCAGGATCTGCTCTATCTTGCCGACTTCACTCCGCACCTGCCATCATCCAGGACCAACGAAGCTGTGGAGACAGTAGAGAGGATAAAGGGTGAAAGGCTACGGTTCTCACGCCCTCTTGCCATGTCATGCACTTACATAGGGTTCCAACGTTCTCACGCGATAGGACTGACCTGATCGATCGAATGATCCTTTCGTCACCCGCTGGCAGGACCGAGTGTTTGGCGGGGTGTATTCAACGACTTGGCTCTTTGCACGTACAAATTCATGGAAGTCACATCAGTAAGTCAGAAAGGACCAGAGGGAAGTGCCGCTGAGAGAATCGTAAGCCTGTCCGTCAACTCACAGCTTGTGCTGCAATATTAATGCGGACGGGAGCAAACAGGAGCATCGGCATGTGATTTGTATTATCAATAATATCTTAGTACATGTGACCACGAACGTTCGCAGGATGCACGTCTCCTCAGAGTCTCATCGTAGAACCACTAGACTTGTAAGTGATATATACCACTCCATTGTGGCGACAAACTGGACGCACGCATTGGGTCCGATTGTCTGTGTTAAATAATGTGATTGGCTCGAAAAATTGACCACTCATTCTTCCTGACTTTGAACTTGTCTCAAAGTGTAGCTCATTCCAGCTCACTATAATGAAGTACAGTATAACTAATTGTGTCACTTCATCTCATCTTCATTTATATTCAGTTCACAGCAATACTACACTTCCAGGGAGATCCTAATTGGCTTGCAAAAAACTTTCACCATTACTACCTTGGTGGGAATGACAAAAGATGCTGTGTCAACCTCAATTCAGTTTGCAACAATAACATACTACAAACATGGAGTAATATTAGAAGAGGGGTCATTGTAGATACACATCTAGTCATGGTGAAAGATCTTCCCAAATGATGTGTACACTAAGCCTAAAGCTGTTTTCATCAAGTGAGAAGTTGTATGCATAGGTAATGTTCTCATCCACTTGTAACCGGCCATAACATCTACTATAAGGATATAGTATTACAAGGCCCTCAGCTTGCCTCTGCTATATGCCACCTGGTCTTACATTACCAAATGTGGTGGTT
The DNA here is from genome assembly GCA_038091275.1 of Tylopilus subfusipes. Lineage (NCBI taxonomy): Eukaryota > Fungi > Basidiomycota > Agaricomycetes > Boletales > Boletaceae > Tylopilus > Tylopilus subfusipes. The sequence goes on from JBBPOB010000252.1 coordinate 19,071, forward strand.
TGCTATAGCTTTCTCCATAGGAATATGGAAATGTTTATGGCAGGCATTATGTGGCCCCATCAAAATTGAAATAGAAGCACCATCTCTGTGGAGACAACCCAAAGTCCCACAGTCATTGTCATGAAGAGTGGCAAAAGATTCCAAAGGGTGAAGTCCCTATGCCTCACATCAATCCCTTTTTGCCTCAAAGTGGCTTGTCAGAGCAGATCTATGAACAAAGTCATGAAGCCGACAGCTCCAATGTTTGAATCAACAACAAGTACAATGGCAGCTCCATGATTGGCATTTGATAGAAGGGCAGCTGCCCAAATGACTTTGGTAAGAAGGATGGTGGCGCCAATGTTGGTACTTAAGAGGTTTGACAGAATGACACCAAGAATGCCAACCAGCCAAATGGCAGGGTGCAAATGGTTGCCAGAGGCTCGAACAAGCCACTGAGCAAACATGTTCACCCACCTATGGTGATCCAGTGCCTTGACAAGAATGAACTGAGAAAATGTGAATAACATGAGGGAAAAGGGCAGATGTGGAAGCACAGTGATGAAAGTTGGAAAGTGTCAAGTCTGATTCCTTCATGTTCAAGTCTGTGAGAAGTCTGGACGGAGCTAAGGGGGGTAGAGGTAGATGAGTGTAGGATGGACTGAAGGTCTGACGAAGATATGGATAGGGGTTACTTATGGGACTTGGCACAGGACTTATGTATTGTGCCCTTGCCTAGACTCATTGTCCCAATTTCGGAGGAGCAGAGATTCAAGGTAGGAGGAGTTGAGGAGTTGAGAAGCAAGAAGGGATGAGAGCAAGAAGGAGTGACTATTGTTGATATTTGTACTGAGGTTAAATGGCAGTAGTGACAGGAATTATATAGTAGGAAATTGGATTGGAGTACAGAGTTCAGAACAGGATAAGGAACAAGATAAGTAAGAAGACATATGGGGAGAGGAGATGAGACAGGAGTTACATATGATTAGGAATGTGGAACAGAGGAGTACATGTGAAGCAGAGATTGAAAGGGAGTAAGGTATTGATGGGATGCATATGGAACAGAGGTTGGGTAGCAGTATGACGGAGGTCCAATATGGAGGAGATCAACTCTGAGGGAAGTCCTGTGGTCTAGGGTGAGGGTGAACCAGAGTTGATTCAGAGTGGGGTGGAGGTGTTAATGGAGGAGGAGAGTAAGGGTCGGAGATGGTTATGATAGGTGGTGGTGGTGGTGGTGGTGATGGCACAGCATCATTGTTGTCATTGTCATCATCATCGTGGGGGTGGGGGTGCCACCAAGCCATTGCCATTGCAGTCAATGTGGTAAAGGTGGTGATATCACAGTGGTGGCATTGTCTACCTCCCCACCATTGCTGTTGTTATCAATGTGGTTTTGATCATGCTGCCACCACGTTGTTGTCATTGTCAACAACAGGGTGCTGGTGCTGGTGCCAGATTGTCACCATCATCGTCAAGGGTGGGTGGGTGAGGCCAAGCAGTTGTGCTCGAAATGACACAGAAGGGGGGAGATGAGTGATTGGGCTCAACATGACCTATTGGGAATGGGGGACCAGCAGTGGTGCTCGAAATGACATGGAGGAGGGAAGATGAGTGATCAGGCTTGACACAACTTGTTGGAGATGGGGGATAAGTAGCAGTACTTGAAACGACACAGCTAAGGTGGGAGGTGAGTGGTCGGGTTCGAAATAACATGTTGGAGGTGGGGGATGAGTGGTTGGGCTCAAAACCACCCAGTGGGGGAGACAAGCAATTGGGCTTAACATGACCCATTGGAGATGGGGGACAAGCAGTGGTGCTCAAAACAACACGTGTTACACCACAAGGTGTATACTAACTCCAAAGACTAGAGGTCTAAGGCAGAGAATCTACTCGGGGTATGAGTGGAGGGATTTTATAGACAGAGGTCGATAGATGAAGGGTGCTTCCAACAAGAGGTTCATTGGTGGTCCATGGAGAGGTCATCTTATTCCATGAGTTATCCAAGGAAGTCTTTAGACTAAGGGTGTGGGCCACTTAGAACACTACGAGGATCTAAGGTAGGAACCAAGGGGCTTGGGACGCTAAGGACAAAGAGGGGACCAAGACACGAGGAGACTATGGCATGGCCAAAGGTTACAAGTTTAATGCAAGATTGATTGCAATGAGTGAGCTAAGGATGAGGCACAAGGTAGAAGCTAGTGGATTGAAGAGAACTAGCATGGGGAACTATAGAAGCTACTCGAGGGGTCTAAATAGTGACTGGTGGTGAGATAAGGGCAGGTCAATGTGGATTAGTCATTCGCCATATGGGACGGGAGAAATCAAGAAGACAAGAAGACGGAGAGCCGTCGGAACAAGATACAGTGGCTCAAATAAGTGTCCCAATGTTGGAGCATTTTGGAAAGACTTAACATTTGCAAAAGAACTAAAATGTATCAGCTCTAACCCTTGCAGGGTCATAAATAGCCCTGACCCCTGCCCTGAA
>JBBPOB010000253.1:0-21426 GCA_038091275.1 Tylopilus subfusipes
GTACTAGTATATACCAGATACCCTCATCATTACAAAAGTCCAAAAACTGTTCCAATGGTGTTCCTGTTTTAAAATGGATGTATCTCTGCCATTACTGAACCGAATCACATGATGTTTGGCTCCGTTTGTAGCCATTGGCAGGTACTACCTTCCGTCTCCCTATACCTAAGCGGAATTCCCACGGGTGATTGCAGTGTGCGAAGCGCACTGTGTTAGGGTTAGTTATTGAAACAGTTTTTGGAGTCACTATATAATTTATATAGTAGGCATAGATCATATGCTCTCAGGTCATCTGACTGTATAGCCACTAAAGCACATGACCATTGCCTTACTTAGAGTGCTGCCATAATTGCCACTCAGATACAGCCTTGGATAAATAAGTGCATATCACTTCCATGAACTCTTAATAAGATTAGATTTGTCTTGGCCCAGAAAAAGTCAGATTAAATCTAAGGTTTAGATCTCAAGTCCAAGGTTATACATAGCCCTATCAGACCTGTGCATTGATGACCCTAAGCACTGCTCAGCATAGCCTACTAATGCTATATTTGTTAATGTTAACATGAGAACCATTCCCATCATCAATGAATGGCATAATTAGCTTATGCATTATCTCTGTGATTCCTATGCCTACACAGCCTTCTGTAAAGTAGTATAAAAGGAGGGCTGATGTGCTGATAAGATAAGATAAGATCCCCCCTCAGAGCAGAGATTGGATCTTCACCAAAGGTTAGATAATTAACACTTATACTAGTCCATAATATGTGTAAGCATAACTAGATTGAACCACTATCTCAGCACTACTTCAAAGGCATAGTGAAAGTCCTATATAGCAAAGCTAGAAAGGACATTGGAGGGTTGCACTAATGTTCCCACTAGTGGTCACTAGTAATGCACTTGAATTGTGTAGAACTAGCTTAGAGCTATTACAAAGATGCACAGCCCTTTATACATTTTGTAGTCCAGCACACAAATCAATCTGAAAATGGTAACAAGGAAGTCATATGATAACATTGAGTGAATAAGAATGAAGAATGAGTTATTGTATGATAAGAACCAGCCAATGATAAAAGGGCTTTAAAGTGGCACCATTCTGTAGCCAATGGTAAAAGACAAGATAAAGTGGTGCCACCTACCAACCAATAGGAATGGAGATAATGATGTGACTTGAGATAACTTGAGTGTGGTGTGGGATTTCCCTTCCAAAAAGGATCTATGGTACACAAACAAGAACCATTAGGTAAGTGTCTGGGAGTTGTGACCTTCCACAATGTGGCAACAAGGTAAAAGACAAGAAAAAGGAAAAGAAATCCATATCAGTCCAATCTTGTGTACACTATTTCCATCTTTGAACTAGCACTAAAGTAGAAAGCTAGTACTAAAGAGGAAGGCTTACTAATCAGGCACTTACCTGATTATATAAGCTACACTTACTAGATAGCCACTATAGCAGAAAAGCAATCATAATCTAGATAAATCAAATTTAGGAATATTTAGTAACTGTTAATGCATACTAGCACAATTAGCACTCCAGTTTCCCAATAAAGAGGTTTCAGACTAAACCTTATTGAGTGTGAACTGAGTGAACCTTAAGGGAATTTTCCCACACTTCTTCCCACTACATTTGGCAACTAACTCTTGCACAAAATGCCTTATAATATTTTTCCTAGTTAAGTCTTACTAGGCTTACTGTTAATCAACAACTATCAAACATTAGAAACTGACTATCTCAGAAATTACTATATCTGGTAACCTTATTGCTAAGCTTTCCCACATAGCCACAGCTCCCATGCTTCAAGCAGGAAAGGGTACAGAAGCTTAGACCCTTGCTAGTTAGAGCTTGTTTAGTCTTATTTACACACTTGTTGCTAATAAACACTAGCAACACCAACACTACAAGCTAGAAAGAATCCAACCCTATTCTCTGAATAGACATATTCAAGATTGGAAGAACAACTGGGGATCCAATTGATTAAGTTTTTCACTCACTTATTAGCTTCACTATTGTTTGATCTAGTAGGTGCATTGTCCATTACCAGCTTATATATAGTCAGATTGGGCCTGGAGGGAAGATTGAAGAGTTCCCTAGCATCCATTCATCTTTCCCTGACTAACAACACCACTGTTGAATTCTCTAAGTCTGGCCTTATCAATATCTAATGTAGCCAGGTTAGCAGTAGAACCTTTAGAAGGTGTTGAAGGAGCTTTTGCAGTTTTTCTTTTTACTGATCATGAAATGCATCATTAGGCAAGACTCATAGAGGGCCTGGTGAAAGGATCAGTGATGGTGAATGGCCAAGGGGATATTTGCTAATTCAGTGATCCTGCTTAGCTTGCTAATTGCCATGGTTCTAAACATCTTTGAACACCTCATATATTCATGAAGTAATGCAACACTAGGACTCTTGAATGTTCTCTTGAGAACTGCTCTTGAAGGATTTACTCATTCTTGATCAAGCACACCTGACACAGAGAATGAGTATATTCCATGTGATATTTGTACTGTTCACAAGAAATTTGATCTGATACTGGCTACACAGACATTTACAACTTGTGTTAGATGTTGTTCCATATATGCACCAATGTCAAAGAAGAAAACTTGCCCTGAATGATGCACCTTCACAAAGTACCATGATAGTAAACCTTGTGAATAATGCTTGATTAAGACAACAAAGTCAGTGGTAGCAGAGTATACATGTATTGTCAACTATTGCATTGCATTGACTAAGTGGGGCAGTTACTATAGAGTTCTAATCAGAATCTCTGTTGATTTTGTAACCAGATGGTGGAGATCTCAGATAGATTTGATCTGGTTGATCTATATCTTGTAGGGGGTTGTCAAGCTCTCTTTCAAGCTTAGGTTGCTCATTCTGTTCTCATCTGAGTCTTTTGATTCACTCTCATCTTTCCCTTAGGGCTAGAAACCAATCACATCATATATATTTGATTACAATCCTACACATTCCTGTAACATGAAGGTTGTCTAAGGTCTCTCTTTTGACATAAAGGAGGGCAGTGACTATAGATACTACTATCCGTACCTCTATGCCAACAATAAGTAGGAGGAGGGGAAGGAGATAGTAAAGGGGAAGAGGAGGTAGCACTATAAGGTAGAGGTGATTTGATCCTTTGTCTCTTTGGAATGGGTTCCCCTGGTGGAGGCAAATCTGCATTCCTACCTTTCTGCTGTGTGACATCAAGTTCAACTCCCTCTCATATAATATTCTCAAGCTGTTGTGGAAGGAATGCTCTAAGCAAACAGTTAGTGATATTGCATTTGTGCAGAGTAAAGGGAGTGGAGAATTCAGATCTGAAGACCTTCTGTTCAATCAGGTGGCAGCAGACCAGTGTTCAATCAACTGCTTCTTGCAGTTGTAGGGGTGAGTATTGTGGAGCTGTGTTAAACTCCCTTAGATTAGAGTATACAATGTTCTGGTCATCAGTGAAATGGACTGGGTTGGTGAGGTCTGTAAATGTGGGGGTGGGGGTTCTCCTTATAAAGGAAGAAAAACAAGGAGGTGCAGGATATTCAATATATAGGTTGAACATTGCAGGGGTAGCAGGTACTTCAACTTCCTAGTCAAAGGCGATAAAGGGTTCTGGTGTGGGTTCTGAAATGTGCTCTGGGAAATATGTGGGGGAGTGGGTCCTGTACAAAGCTAGCTTATCTAGCTTGTCTTGTTCTTCCTGATTGAAGAAGTTAGATGCATTGTCACTAAAGTCAGATCAGAGGAGGTCCTTAACATGAGGGAAACTTGGTACCTCTGATGCAGACATGGGATAGTGAAGTGAGGGGGTCTCTTCCTTGACTTTCATGCTATACTTCAGGGTTTCCAGACTTGACTGTCAGAATGTGATGGCAGGGAGATCAGCAGGGGGAGTGTTGGATAGAGTAGGGAGGATGGGTTGCTTAGGCTCTAGGGATGGACTAAACACCTTAATGGGGTTGTCCCAATCTTGGTAAACCTCTGGTTCTGGTTGTTTGGGGGCTGTTCCCTTAGATAGATCATATAACATGTGGTTGCCTCTCTTGTATGTGAATGCATTATATACCTTATCTAGAGCCCTTTCTTGTGTCCTGTATTGGAAGGTAATGGGAAGCTGGTAGAAGGGTTGTGACACTAGTAATCCTGTTAGTGCATCTCTCAATCTATAGATCAGTAGCCTTGATGCTTACTGATGTGATGGTATATGGGAAGAAAGATAGAGTGGTGGCAGCATGGCATATGAGGCCTGTCACAGTATCAATAAGGAAAGTCTTGTTCAAGTGAAACAACCAAACTCACTTAAGAGCTGATAGTCTTGCTTGGCACAAGTAGGGTGAGAAATCAGTGCAGATAAAGAGAATGGGAAAACTCCAAAGTGAACAAGACTGGGGAATGCCAATTGTTTACCTGGGTCTTTATATACTATTCTAAGGTTTACACATATTGTAGGTAGATCTAAGATATCCTGTGTCTTATCTACCATGTAGAATACATGTGTGTACTGCCCAGATAACTGGATTATACCCTAGAGGACAAAGGGGAGTCATGGTGAGTTGAAATGTTTATGAGAAGGAGTATAAGGTGAGAATAGGGGCATGAGGCAGAAATAGAGTGCAAAGATGAAATACATGAGGTGTCCATGAGGTGATAGACTAGTGTGACTATCTATGACTCATTCCTAGTTAATCTAATGAATTGTGACTTGTCATGAGTCAATTGTATCTAGATTGTGTTTAGGGGGATTAGTACTGTAATTGGTAGGTGGTTATGTAATCAGTACTAATGGTTGAGAGTTCAAACCTCTCAATGGGCAAATAATTATGTAGCATGGAAAGTGTACAAAATGTATAGTAACTACTAAGGATTCAGAGGAAACATAACAGTATCACTCACACTCTATATAGAGCTTTCCTTTCTCAACAGGTCAAGGATCTTATATAAAAGGGAGTTGAATTTGATCTCATATAGCAGAGAGGTGGAAATGCACATTCACCTCCACCAAAGGAATCTGTTTTAAAAAGACAGAGGCTTGAATCACTTCTACCATTTCTCTCCTTCTCCTCTTCCTCTAGCTTATCTCCTCCCCCTTCTTCTCCTCCTTGTTGGCATTGCAGTACATATAGTAGTACCAGTAGCCATTGCCCTCCTTTTTGTTAAAAAAGAAACCTTAGGCCACCTACACATTACAGGAACTTGTAGAGTGGTAACTAATTATATACAAAAAGATTGATTCATAGCATTGAGAGAGCAAAGAGAACACATTGAAAGACTTAGACATGGAGAGAACAAACAGCCTGAGCTTGAAAAAGAGCTTAATGAACCCCTAGAAGATCTTGATCAACCAGATCAAATCTACCCAAGATCTCCACCACCCAGTGATGAAATAAATCAAGATTTTGAAGAAAACTCAATTGAAACTGCTCCACTTAGTTAATGTAACAAGATAGTTGATGACAATTGACAATCTGGATTCAGTAAAGCACCACAGAAACCTATCTAAGCAGGATAAGATAAGATTTCAGGAATCTATTGACAAGCTATTTAAGAGAAAATCAAGAAAAGCATGCCCAAAGAAATCCATCTATATTAAGCTACTCAAGAAGGCCAAATCAATTAAACCTAAATCCACTAAGCTCTGCAAGTAAACCATGGCTACACAACTCATAAAGGACCAAGTTCTTACTGCAATCAATGCATGTGCAACAGACTTTGTAGCAGGAGCACCAGATCTCATTACTGTGATCACTATTATGTTTTCTTCTAATCCTTAATAGTTCCTACACATTTCATACACTTTCTATGCTACATAATTATTCACCCATTGAAGGGATCAAACTTTCAACCCATTAGTACTTATTACATAATCATCTACCGATTACAGTACTAAACCCCTAGAACATAATCTGGATACAATCAACTTGGAATAGTCACAACTTGTCAGATCAACTAGGAATAAGTCATCAATAGTCATACTGGCTTATCACCTCATGGGCACCTCATGTATTTCATCTCTGTGCACTATCTCTGTCTCATGCCCCTATTCTTGCCTCATGCTCCTCCTCATGTACATTTCAACTCACCATAACTCCCCTTCATTCTCTAGGGTATGATCCAGCTATCTGAGCAGTACACACATGTATTCCACATGATAGATAAGACATAGAATATCTTAGATCTACCTACAACATGTGTAAATCTTAGAATAGTATATAAAGGCCCAGGTGAATGACTGGCATCCCCCAGTCTTGTTCACTTTGGAGTTTTCCCATTCTCCTTGTCTACACTGATTCCTTGCCCTGCTTGTGCCAAGCAAGACTATCAGCTCTTAAGTGAGTTTGATCATTTCAATCACTAGCATAATAGATGCATGTGATCATATGAGTGGACAAGTAAACACTCTACAAGCACAACTTACCCAAGCTCAAGCAACAGAAATAGTACCCACCCCTAAGATCTCAAGATTACTTGCCAATCCAGGAACTTTTGATGGTTTCCTATCTAAGTTTGAAGAATGATGGGCTAAAGTCAAAGCATGGCATCAGGAAAGCAATACTACCATGCCTACCAATACTAACAAACCAGTCCAAGCAGTCCTCTCATGTTTAGAAGGACCCAAAGCAGGAAACTTTGCTTGAACCTGCCTAGAAACCATCAATGCTAGAGGTGCTTACACATGGGCTCAACTATGCACTGAACTGGAGGGACTATTCCCCAGCTAACCAGAAAGACAGGGCTCATAAGAAACTCAAAGATCTTAAATAAGAAAAGATGTCTGTTGATGACTGGATCATCAAGTACCAAACTTATGCTGCCACATCAGAATTTGAAGATGGACAATTATGTGACATCATTGAACACAACATTAATCTGTCCATCATTTGGAAATTGATTGAACAAGGCACATGCCCTACTACTCCTAAAGAGTATCTCAAGAGAGTATAAGAACTTGGATAATGAAGGTAATTAATCCAATTCCTTGATATTGCTGGATCTAGCCAAAATGCCATGGACATCAGTGCCTTAGATCAAAATGACAATATTGAAGAAGAAGCTGAAATTAATGCCTTCATCAAAGGCAAAGGCAAAGGTAAAGGTAAACCTAGGAAAGGACTGAACTGCTACAACTGTGGTGGATCAGGTCATTTCATTAAAGATTGTCCCAAACCAACAATCTATTACTGAGAATGTGGATGGTTCAAAGGACAACACAAACCATCATGCTCTAAATCATTAGAATTCAAAATCCAATCTACAGATTGTGATGATTTCACTGAATCAGCCACCTCATGGAATATAGGATCCCATCTCATTCAAGGAATGAACTTTGAAGAAGCCAAAGCCTTCTTCTATGACCTTAAAGAAATAGAAAAGGGAAAAGCCAGAGCATTCTAATCAATCTGGGTGATCCAAGTGTTGTTTATCAGAATATTGAACAAATCAAATCAAAAACTATTTCTGACATTATGCCTTCATGTTTAAATTATGGTCAAATGGGAACTTCTATAGATCAGGAGCTCAGCTTGTACCATGCAAAGCCAGTGCTTAATTCTGTTTTCACCCTCACTCCTCAAATCCCAGAACCACAAGAAATATCTAGCACATTGACTTGCCAAGATATTATATTATCACTCAAGATTGCATCAATAAAGTATAGACACAGCTTTAGCAAAGTTGATGCTTTGTTAGACAGTGGTGCTAACACCATATTTATTGACCACAAATAGGCCAATCAAAGAAAGATTCTGCTTTAATCCTTGAAAAACCCAATCCCTGTCTACAATGTTAATGGAATTCATAATTCAGCAGGTGACATCATCCATTGTGCCAAAGTTGTGATAGAGTTTCAGAAATATTAAGAACAGGTAATTGCTGAGATAACTGATCTAGGCAGGCATCAAATGATCCTAGAGTACACATGGCTTAAACATCACAACCCCAATATAGATTGGAAGAAGGGGCAAGTCAAGATAACCAACTGTCCAAGGACTTGCAAAACCTTGCAGAACAAATCTCCTTTTGTTAGACATGTAGAAATGCTTGAAAAAAATGTGCTTCTACATATTCATACTATCAAAAAAGAACAGGAAAGAAACGAAACCCCTAAATCTGATCCTAAACCCAAAGATCTAGTATCAAAGAAATACCACAAATTCCTTAATGTCTTCTTTAAGAAAGAATCAGAATGAAGGCCAGTTTGAAAACCATGGAATCAATGCCATAGATTTCAAAGATCCTTTCAACCCAAAAAAAGGACAATTGATACTCCTATCCCCTCAAGAACAACAAGAAGTATCTGATTTCATAGATGATCAGCTAAAGAAAGGATACATTTGAATATCTAAATCACCTCAAACTTCACCTGTGTTCTTTGTATCAAAGAAAGATGGAAAGAAATGAATGGTACAAGATTATTGCTATCTTAATGAACACATGATCAAGAATAACTATCCTCTTCTGCTAATCAGACAGTTATCTAAGAAACTCACTGGAGCAAAGCTATTTACCAAAATGGACCTCTGATGGGGATACAACAATGTAATGATAAAAGATGGAGATAAATGAAAGGTAGCATTTGTATGCCACTGAGGTTCCTTTGAACCTTTAGTAATGTATTTTGGTCTTTGCAACTCACCTGCCACCTTTCAAGCAATGATGAACAAAATCTTTGCCAATATGGAAGATGTCCTAGTGGTCTATATAGATGATCTACTCATATTCATTAAGACTGACAATCAGAAAGAACATGACAAGATAATGCTCAAAGTCTTACAATATCTAGAAGAGCACAATCTATTCATCAAACCTAAGAAGTGTTTTTTCAGAGTCAAGGAAGTTGAATATCTAGACATGACCATATCTGTCTTAGGAATTCAAATGAACAACAACAAGGTCAAGGCCATACTAGACTGGCCAACTTCTAGAACAGTTAGAGAAGTTCATAGTTTTCTAGGATTAGCAAACTTCTATTAAAGATTTATAAAAGAATATACCTGGATGGCTTGTCCTCTAAATGATCTAACAAAGAAAGATCAAGCCTTTGAATGGAAGGAAGCTCAACAGAAAGCATTTGATGATCTCAAACACAAGTTTACCACTGCCTCTATTCTTGCATTCCCAGATATTAATTAAAAGTTTTAACTTGAAACCAATGCTTCAGACATCACTATAGAAGCAGTGCTATCCATTGAATTAAATGGAAAATGGCATCCAGTTACATACTCTTCACACTTGATGTCACCTGAAGAACACAATTATCTAATCACAAACAAAGAGATGTTAAGTGTAATCCAAAGCCTAGAAGAATGGAGGCACTATCTAGAAGGTGCTAACCATGAATTTGAAGTATGAAATGATCATGCCAATCTTCAATGGTTCATAAAATGACAAGACCTCAATCACAGACAAGCATAATGGGCTCAATATCTTTCCAGATTCAATTTCAAATGAATTCACAAGGCAGGTGCACAAATGGGTAAATCAGATGCTTTATCTAGATGAGAAGATCATGCAATAGGAAAAGAAAACAATAACAAAATGATTCTTGTCATTTCCTCTGATAAGATTACATATACTTCTGTAAACATCACTACTGACACCAATGACATCAAGAATTGCATATAAGATGCCATAGGAGAGATTCATGAGTCTAGCATCATTACTATATTAAAACAACACAAGATCCATGTAGATCTAGATGGAATTCTCTACACTAAGGAAGGACAAATGTTTGTATCTGATGATCAAGAACTCAGAATGAAGATCATATGGCTACACCATGATACTCCTATTCAAGGACATCTAGGAATGGAGAAAATCCTTGAACTTGTGCAATGCAGCTATACTTGACCAGGAGTGTTCAAGCTAATCAACGACTATGTCTCTAAATGTGATTGCTGTGCCTAATTCAAAGGATCTAATCAAGCTCCCCCAGGTAAATTACAACCATTTTACAACCACTTGAAACTCCATCAGTTCCTTGGACAGAAATATCTGCCACCTTCATCACAGATCTACCCAAATTAGAAGGATTTGACAGCATTTTGATAGTTGTTGACTGCTTCTCTAAGGAAGTTGAGTTTATTCCATGCAATAAAACAGTTACTATGTTGGAAACCATGAAACTCTACCTTTACCATGTTTGGAAGCAACATGGTCTTCCTATAGGGATTGTATCTAATCAACGACCTCAATTTGCTTCACAGGTCATGAAAGACATCTGTAAACAATTAGGAATTCAACCTTAGTTGTCTACATCATTCCATCCACAAACCAATGGTCAAACAGAAAGGATCAATAGAGATCTACAATAATACCTCATCTGTTCACTTGTGAAAAATAGAACAAATGGGTTAGTTGGTTGTCTATGGCACAGTTCTTTTACAATGCAAAGAAACAACTTGCAATGTCAAAATCACCTTTCAAAGTAACTAGATTCTATCAGCCACACATGAGTTTTGAACAAAAGGTTACAAAAGCCCCAGGTGCTAAAAATTAACTAAACAAATGCAAGCTACTCTAGAAGAAACAAGAAGTAATCTGGAGAAAGCTAAGTTACAAATGAAAAATCAGGTCAACAAACATAGATCAAATGCCCCTGATTATCAAATCAGAGATAAAGTTTGGCTTTCTACTAAGAACCTCAAACTTACCTGATTATCACATAAGCTGACAGAATGTTGACTTGGACCTTATGAGATTATGAAACATATTGGAGATAATGCAATACAATTGCATCTTCTAAAATCTATGTGAATCCACCCAGTAGTAAACATCTTCTGGATTAAACCATACAAGGAACATCTTGAAGGACAAACCACATATAAATCTGGACCAGTAGAGGTTATTAAAGATAGAAAGATAGAATATAAAGTGGAACACATTATAGATTTGTGATATAAATGAAATCACCTAGAATATCTCATACACCAAAAAGGCTACACTGATGAAGATCAAACATGGGAACCCAAATCCAATCTAAGAAATGCACAATCAGCAATCAAGGATTTCCATAGATCTCATCCTAGTGCACCTCAACATTTAGCTATGTCATAGGCCATTTTCTACTCCTTATTCATCTTTTGTGGAAAATCAATTCCAGAAATTAGCCAGGATCACCTACCTTTTGATCATCTAGATGTAGATTGAAAGAACCCCCTGGGCTATGACAGGATAACCAATGCATTGATCCTAGGTACACCATGTGCTAATCTCTAAAACCCAGTTGAGCCTTGCTTCTGATATGCGTAGGTGTATCTCAACTCAGAAGGCTTGACGAAGACAAGCAAAGACTTAGACTGTCAAGGTCTAGTCGAGCGTTAAGTCAATGTTATATGACTTAGAGTCAAGCAGAGAGAGAATGCGCCAGTTAAAGCATAGAATCAAATTGGGTTGTGCTACTACAAAGGGCGGTCTTATATACTGTACTAAGACTGCGCACAGACCATGTACTCGATATGGGAATATCCTATTAAGGAATAAACCCTGCTACACTGGTAACTCACACGAACTATATATGGAGAACAAAAGATAAGCATGAGTCATTGGTGACACGTACCCACGATAGGCGGAGCCAATGAGAAACAAGAGATACATGTTAAGGAGAATGTGTATGGTCCCAACCAATGGGAACAGCATAATGTATCTGCCTTGAGGTGCTGCGGATAAGCCTCGAGGTGCTGCGCAAACCATGAGGCGCTGCGGAGATCTGAAGATGTACTGTGGAACCAATAAGGTGATATTCCGCAGTAGGCATGAGGTCAGACTCTGTACGATAGTCCATATATGGGTAGATTGAGGTACCAGCCTCTATTGGAGATAGGGCATTGACGTGGTGGTCCTTGGAGTTCCTGTATGTCTCGGTATGGTTATAGTATTCACATGACCATGGGAATGTCACGTGATCTCTGCTTAGTCAGTAGGAGCGCGAGATGCAACACTATCGGTAGTGTGCACGGCAAGAGCTCTACTCTTTCTCTTGAGCGAGCGACAGTGATGACAAGTAATGACATCTAGGGCTGGCACCTAGGATGTCGCATAATGCGGATGTCGATAAGGCTTCTCTTTAGGCGAAGCTGGTAATCTTGGAGTGCTGTTGGAGTGGTGACTCTGTCAAATAGCAAAGCTATAAGGACATTAGGATTCCTTCTGCTAGTTAGCGAAGCGAATCGTAACAGCTTTCACAAAATGATTACAATGAACTTCACACTTGAAGTTCCATCTTACATCCTTGAAATCCTCCTTCTTATACTTCTCATTCTTTCTTCAAACACACCTATGTTTCTCTCTACTATCTTATCTTTTTGGACCAATTCACTCATTTTCATATTAATCATAATTCTCATCCTTGCTCTATGGTCAACACCATTTGTTATCTTGAAACAGGGGTTGCTTTAGATCTTTACTGTTGGTACAAAGATCTTAGACAAGATCTTCTCAGCTCCTTTTCAGCTTTGAAATTTGCCCAACTAGACATCAGCAATCATGGAATGAAGCTTGGAACAACCAAGAAGAAGAAGATCAAATGCCAGAAGCAATAGATCTTGGACCACTTGGCCCAAATCCATATCATCTTGCATCTGGTGAAAACCCCTATGATAATGATGAGCCAGGAGATCAATACTGGAACAATAATAATGTAGGAAATTGGGGAGAATAGGGTTGGGGACTAACAACAGAAGATTATGAAGCCTGGCACCAGGTTAATGATCCAGTCTTTTCTGATCCTGAATCACAACTGGAATTAGAACCAATTCCAGGAGACAATTGGGATCATTGGGGAAACCCATTCAATGACCCAAGGTGGATACACATCAATGAACTAAGAAGAATGTTTTATGATCATCTCCCACCCTTTCTCCATAATGGGTACCCATACTTCCTCCCATAATCAAAGAAGAACCACAATCAGTTACATTGTCAGTAACTTCTTCATTAGCAGAGATATCAGAAACAACTTCAAAGCCAGCAGAAATCTTGAACATTGATTCCAAGCAATCAAAAGCTCACCAGAACCTTTCAATGAAATAAATATTGATCCCATTCTGATATTAATTAATCATCACACCCAATGGAACTGGACTCCACTGATTAATCAACCAGAGGCTGGACCCTCTAAGAATCCAAATGCCCTAATCCTCAATCCCAATAGTGTTATGGTGCTGACCCAATCTATATCATCTTGTTGTCATTAAAATGAGGAGGCACCCATGAAAAGGTGCAACTTCTCACTGGTACATCTATAAAAATAGATACTAGATCTTAGGGACTTCAGCCAAACAAGCTGAAGGTTAGCAACTGCACTTGGGTTATGTGAAGACATGGAATACAATCAAGTCCAAGAATAAGGAAATGGAGTTACAAGAAGATGGCAACTTAAGTACTAATCTCTGAAAGGGATTAGTCAACAAAAAATGAGAGAGAAGATCATGGAATAAGAAGTACATAAGTGGTGTGAAAGAACTACTTAGAGGAGAGAGTGTCCATAAGAAAAAGGTACTTCCCTTCTAAGTGGAGTAAAGGAACAGCTTGGAAAGAGAAGGTTAGACCTTGAAGAGTGGGACAAGCATAAATGTGGAAGAGCTAAGAAGGATAAGACAATGCTTCCATTAGTACATGTAGATTCCCCAGATGGGAGTGACATGCAGAGTGACAAGTGATAACAAGAAGGTTGAAGGAAAAAGAAGACAGACTATAACATTACCCTCTTTGTAAACTCAAGTTCCTGACTTGATAAACATCACTCTCACTCTAAGATATGATAGAGGGTCCTGCTGAGGAGGGTATTCCCCCATGAGCTCAGAAGGCCTGTTCAGGAGTAAGGTTCACAAAAGCACAGTCATCAGCAATGTGGCCCTGGATATCACAATATCCACAACATCAGTAAGGGCAAACTCTGTCAGTATGTCCCCAATTAGTACAAAAGCTACATTGAACTGTGAGACAAAAACATTGAGAATGTCCAGAGGTGGATTGATGGCAGTTTGGGCAGATATATGCTGGGCAGTCCTCTCTGTAATGCCCAAGAAGATGACAATGAAAGCACTTGGACAGGGCAGAGGTGGGTTGATGGAAAACAGGGTTGGGGAGAATGTGGTAGGGGAAAGAGAGTATGGTTCATTCTCTGACCTGAAAATGAAAGAACTGGCCTTCTTTGTGAGTGACAGGGTCATAATCAAATTCCTTTGATTTCATGGCAGTGGTGTCTGAGATTATGGAGAGTGGAGGGGAGGATGGGGGTGAGAATAGTCTAAAAAGTAATGGGAAGCAACATTCAGAAGGAAGGATAGGGAGAGGTCAAGGACTCATTGTTTTGATAGCAATAAGATAACTGTCTTGTTCATCTCAGGTTATGGATAGGAAAATTCATCTAAATGTGAGGTAAAGAGTATATGGTGGAATATCTAGAACAAACACATGAAACCCTTATAGGTGAAGGAGGGTCAGGACTTCCTCCTGGAGAGATGAGATGGTAAAGGCAAGGGAAATGACAGTCTCCAGGGGTAACACTTCCAGAATGGTCTAATGATGGAATCAGAGAGCATGAGAAATATTATGAAAAAGTTAAATCAGCTCCTAACATACTACATCTTCCTTATAGAAAGATTGGTCTTTGATGGTGTGAAGAAGATGGGCATTTTTGAGGACCTTGACATAAAGCAAGCATATGGAAGTGATGGGTAGTAATGTAGCCTGCACAGATCTAAATCATAAAAAAGAGGAGATGGGAGAAGAAGAAAGCATGAGCAAAGAAGAAGCAACAGATGATGAGAGGAACACCATACTGGATGTTGATGAGGATAAGGGGAAATGTTATCAACTGGGGGATATGTGAGGATAGGCAAGAACAGTGGTGGCTACAGCTAGGAAAAAGCCAATGAAAATGATAAAGTAGAATGAGAAGAAGGGTTTAAGTTCTGGATAGTCAGAGTCTCCAGATTCAATATCTAGCATCTGCTGGGAGGTACTCACAAAGAGACACAATGTTCAGTGGATGCTATTAGAAAAGATGGTGAGCTTGTTTATATGCATCAAGGATTTGAGGAGTGTGTTTCAGGTTTAGCTCCAGTTTTCATATACTTTTGGATATGGGGTATTCTTTCCACATGGTCAGGTACCTGCATTGCTTGACAACACCCTTATGTTTGATGATCTAATCAACTTTGTACTCTTCTTGGTTGTCAACAATGTTGGATGGGGGTAATTGGAAATTGGATTCATGTGTAGTGGTTTTTCTATATGGGGAGAGAAGGGAGGCATGGAAAGTTTTGTGAATCTTTCATATGGGAGGTAGGTGGAGTTTGTATACTAGTGGGGACAGAACATGGGAGATTTTGAAGGGTTCAAACTGTTTAGAGGACAATTTCCAAATGGGAATTTATAGCCAGAGGTGTGTGGCTTCTAGCCACACTTTATCTCCTACCTTTCATGGGAAGAATCTATGTCAAGAGCATTCTTTCATGGCTTTAGCAGCACTTTCATGTGCTGCTAGAGCTTCTTTTTTGACTTGTTTTAGGGAGTTAAGACAATTTTCAAGGATGGGAATGAACATCTTCCCCATTGGAGGGTAAGCTCTGGGTTGATAGTCTAGGAGGAGATGAAAAGGGGATTCTTTAGTCAAACTATGAGGCATGAAGTTGTGGTGAAATTTAGCATAAGGGATGAAATCCACCCATTATTGGGCATTATTATTGCAAAAGATTCATAGATAGGTTTTGACTTCTTGATTGACTCATTGAGTTTGTCTATTAGTTTGGAGATGATATACAGTGGATAGGTGAATGTTATACTGAAAAAGTCTGGCTAATTCCTGTGTAAAGGCAGAAGCAAACTTGGGACCTCTGTCAGAGATTACAGAGTCATATAGTCCAAACCATTTAAACACATTTTTTTTAAAAAGATCAGCAATGCCTGCAGCATCAATGGACTTGGTACAGGGAGATAGAATGACCCCCTTTGTAAGGCCTTGGTTGACCATGACCAATAATGAATCAAAACCTTTGGCAGAAGATAAGTTAGTAATAAGGTCAACAGATATCTGTTTAAATGGCAGGAAGGAAGTTAATAGATTGGGTTAAAGTGGGGGACAGCTAGGCCATGTGTTGGTTTTGTGTTGTTGGCAGGTAGTGTAGCCTCTGATGTAGTTAGATACAAATATGGACAGTCCTGGCCATTAGAAATTGCACTCCAGGATAGCCTTAGTATGGAAATGTCCAGCATGTTCTAAGGTAGGGAAGTCATGGATGGACTGGACAATGGAGTATTATGCAGCAGGGGGAACATATAGTTGGTTGTGAAAGTAATGATGGCCATTGTTAAACAACCAGTCAGTCATAGGAAACAAGGAAGCAGTGAATTGCTGTCATTTAGACATTTGAGTGTGTGTAGTATGAAGGGGTTGAAGGAAGAAGAGTTCTAAATGTGACATAAAAGGGTGATATCTAGTATATTGATGACTATTGAAACGATCAAACTCACTTAAGAGCTGATGGTCTTGCTTGGCACAAGTAGGGCAAGTAATCAGTGCAGATAAGAAGAATGAGAAAACTTCAAAGTGAACAAGACTAGGGAATGCCAGTCATTCACCTGGGCCTTTATATACTATTCTAAGGTTTACACATGTTGTAGATAGATCTAAGATATTCTGTGTCTTATCTACCACGCAGAATATATGTATATATAGCCCAGATAGCTGGATTATACTCTAAAGGATGAAGGGGAGTTATGGTGAGTCGGAATGTACATGAGGAGGAGCATGAGGTGAGAAATAGGGGCATGAGGCAGAGATAAAGTATGGAGATGAAATACATGAGGCACCCATGAGGTAATAGACTAGTGTGACTATCTATGACTTATTCCTAGTTAATCTAATGAATTGTGACTTGTCATGAGTCAATTATATCTAGATTGTGTTTAGGGGGATTAGTACTGTAATTGGTAGGTGGTTATGTAATCAGTACTAATGATTGAGAGTTTGAACCTCTCAATGGGCAAATAATTGTATAGCATAGAAAGTGTACAAAATGTGTAGTAACTACTAAGGATTAGAAGGAAATGTAATACTACCCCCTTTCTATGAGTCAGACTCTGAATGACTTTCTTATAGAAGTATATTTTCAATGCTGGGAAGAACATCAGAATCTTCATCTGATATTCTGTCAGAGTTGAGGATAAGGGCATTTGGGTGGATAGAGGGACCAGCCTCTGGCTGTTTAACTAGTGAAGTTCAGTTCCATTGGGTATGTACATTAATTAATATCAGGATTAAATCAATGTTCATTTCATTGAAAGGGTTTGGTGAGCTCTCATGATGCTCAGGATCTGTGTCTGAGTTATCCAGTGGCTCTGGAGTTGTTTCTGATATCTCTGCTAATGAAGAAGTTAATGATATTGTAAGTGATGGCGGATCTTCTTCAATCATGGAAGGGAGTACAGGTACCCATTGTTGGAGAAAGGGTGGGAGGTGATCATAGAATATTCATCTTAGTTCACCAATATGAATCCATCTAGGATCGTTGAATGGGTTTTCCCAATAATCCCAATTGTCTCCTGATATTGGTTCTTGATCTGGTTGTGGTTGTGGATCAGGAAAGATAGGGTCATCAACCTGGTGCCATGCTTTATGATCTTCTGTCATCAGTCCCCATTCTTGTTCTGCCCAATTTTCTACATTATTATTGTTCCAGTATTGATCTCCTAGTTCATCATTGTTATAGGGGTTTTTGCCTGGTGTGATATGATAAGGGTTTAGGCCAAGTAGGCCAAGATCTATCACTCCTGGCATCTGATCTTCTTCTTCTTGGTTATTCCAAGCTTTATTCCAAGATTGCCAATGTCTAGTAGGGCAGATCTCAAAGCTGAGAAGGTCTCATTTTAAACCTTTATATCAAAAGTGAAGATCTAGTGTGACCCCTGTTTCTAGGTAACAGATTGTTGTTGACCACAGGGCAAGAGTGAGTATAACAATAAATAAGAAAATGAGTGAATAGGTCCAAAAGGACAAGAAAATAGAACTTCGATTGAAAATTCCATTGTAATCACTTTGTAGAAGCAAGACTTGACCAGGTTTGAAGGAATTAGTGCAGTGATGTACCCTTGGGATGTACCTAGGGTCAATGTGTTGTTCACCCTGTCACAGCCCAGGGGGTTCTTTAATCTACATCTAAGTAATCAAAGGGAAGATGATTGATACGCGATAGCGTAACTAGTGTTTCACCACTACCAAGGTCTACTTCAAAAGCGTAGACAGGTCTTATAGAGTGAGACGAGTCGAGGGGATTCACACTAATGTTCCCACTAGTGGTCACTAGCAATGCGCTGGTATTGCGTAGAACTAGCTTAGGGAAGTACAGCCCTAGCACTGCCCTTTATATACTCTGTGATCCAGCACACGGACCAACCCTGGAATGGTAATGTAGAAACCATACGACTGGTCGAGCGAATAAGAAAGAAAGAAAGTAGAGTTGTATGATATAAAAGAACCAATGGTGAAAACGATGTAACTGCAGACTGTGAAGGTACTCGACTGTGCACTGCGCAGGTACTCGAGATACGTGGACCAATAAGAATCATACGGGAATGACTCGAAGTGACTCGAGTCGTGGCATGGGAATCCCCTTACTAGAAGAGGATCTATTCTACAAAAGGCAAGGTTAAGTAAGCGTGTGTGGGACGTGACTTCCCACGATTAGGAACAAGGCGTAAGCAAGATGAAGAAAAAGAGAAAACCGTATCAATATCCCCTTACTAGCATTATGTTCTCCTGAACTAATCCCCATACCCACTGTCCCCACCGTTGATCTCGTAGTCGGTGGGGTCATCAGGAATAGGGGTCCAGTCTCCCATTACATCTCCCCAGATGAGGTGGTCATAGGGGTTACAGGACCAACCTGCATTGGCTTTGGTTTTGATTTCTATATCCTGGGTCGACGTCCCGGCCTTCTCATCCATTACTTCATCCAGCTTGTCGTCCCACCCAAGAAATTCGCATTGTGGGGTTTTATGTCTGAGGGCCCCACATAGAGTGCAGTAGTAGGCGGCGGGACAGTTGGACGCTTTGTGACCTGGGGCAACTTTCTTGCACTTGCAGCAACGGTAGTCTGGGCAATGAATTCGACGATGGGTGGTGGCTTTGCACTGATAGCAGACCGGTTGTCGTGGAGTCAGGGAGATACATCCAAGGAAGGCATCCTGTCTTTTTATCTGTCGCGCTAACTCCTCTCCCTTAGCCATAAGCGCTACTGTTCGTTCTAAATGAGAGCCGATATGGGTGTACTTCATCTCCTTATCCTCTAATGGGGATATTGGTCTGGGTTTCTCAGGGAGGACGGACATTGGGGAGGACTCAGGTCGCTTGGATATGAGGTGGAGGTGTTTGGGTCCTGCCGAAGAGTTGCCGTACCTAGATCTCTGCCACTCTAAGTCTTCGTTGGTGGTAAGGGGTTCAGGAGTGGAAGGGTGAGGGGTTTCGAGAGGAATGGGGGAGACCGACTCTGCGAGCGGGAAACAGGGTTCGACATTGGTGCGTTCAAAACTCCCTGGGAGTTGAAGGGGACTTGGTGTGTGAGGGGAGTTGGAGAAGGAAGACTGGGCTTGTTCGGGGTGGACGACAGCGTCAACAGGGGAGTACGTGTTATTGGCAGGGACCTGGATTACCGTTCGGTATTGGAGAAGCTCTAACTCGAGTAGTTCTCCTTCGCTAGGGTCAGCGACAAAATATCTGCGACGTTCCATAGTGTTTAACGAAGCAACGATGGGGAATAGGATAGGTCTGAGGAGACCGGGATCAGTGAATGCGACGATATCGTCAAATCCTGCCCTGTGAATCAAGTCCAGAAGAAGATGTTCGGCTTGTCCAATAGCAGCTCTGACATTGGCTTGGGTGTCAGGTGCAAGGAACGGGTTGGCAATTCAAAATGAGACCCGGAGGGCATAGAAGGTCTGGAGGGTTTGCATGGCGTCAAGGAGGATTTGGTGATTATAGTAAAGGGAATTATGCTCGAAGGCATAGATGGCAGCGGCATTTTCAAGCAAGAAGGCATAGAGAATCCTCTGGGCATAAATGGGGAGGAGGTGAGGGCGAGCAATGATGTGAGCGGACTGGTGAGGCATGACGTGTCTGAGGTTAGGAAGGATCCTGGGAATTTAGGAGGCGGAAGGTCGTCTCTTTATATATTCATCCAGGATGGTCTGAGCGTGGGTGAGATTTCCCTTGTATTCCCAAGTGTTGTCGCCATGAGGATAGCCTTTCCATTTAACCAGGAATTGTCGCTGATTAGTGGGGCCTCTGTGTGCAATGATCGCTTCCACTTCATATTCTTCATCTCCGTCAATTATCTCCGAGGGTGGCCTAAAATAGTTTTCTCTGTGTTCCGCCGTTTCGACAAATGGAGTTAGGAGAGAGGCATGGAATACATCGTGGATTCGCCACGTAGGTGGGAGTCTGAGTTGATACGAGACCGGGGACAGTACTCGGGTGATTTCGAAGGGTCCTTCTCTTTTTGGACTAAGTTTCTTTTTTGGGTAACGGAGTTTTAGGTTTTTTCCTTCTAACTACACCCAATCTCCGACTTTCCACGGTCTGAATCTGGAGGTGAGACGTTCCCTCATATATCTCACTGTCTTTTCGTGAGCGGCTTCTGCTTCCTTTCTGATGAAATCAAGATTTGTTAATCTCCGTTCTACTGCTTCCATAGTGGTTTTTCCGATCGATGGGTAAGATCTTGGTTCATACCCGAGGATCAAGGAGAACGGTGTTTGTAGGGTGGAAGAGTGAGTGGTGGAGTTATGGGCGAACTCTGCCATGGGTAACAGTTCTTCCCATCATTCGGGATTTCCGTTACAGAAGATTCGGAGATATGTTTCTAGTTCTTGATTTACTCGTTCAGTTTCATCATCGGTTTGAGGGTGATAGGCAGATGAGAGAGCGAGATCATATTGAAGGAGTCGTGCCAGTTCTCGTGCGAATAGGGAGGCGAATTGAGGTCCTCTATCAGAAATAACGCGATCGTGTAGACCGAATCGAGGAAATACTCTTGAAAAGAATAGCTGTGCTACCCCTTCTGCAGATATTTCCTTAGTGCACGGACAGTATATTACCCCCTTACTAAGGCCTTGGTCGACCACGACCAAGATAGCATCAGCTTCATTAGAGGGAGGAAGATCAGTGATAAGATCAACTGAAATCTGTTTGAACGGGAGGGTGGCGTCGGAACGAATGGGAGACAAAGGGGGAACAGTTGGATGGATGTTGACTTTGTTTGCTTGGCAAACAGCGCATCCTCGGATGAATCGCCGAACAAAGGTGGTCAGACCGGTGACGGCATCCCGTCGCTGAGAAGCTGATCAAACTTGGTCATTTAGAGGAAGTAAAAGTCGTAACAAGGTTTCCGTAGGTGAACCTGCGGAAGGATCATTATCGAACGAACGGAAGAGAGCTGGCGGG
>JBBPOB010000254.1:0-21384 GCA_038091275.1 Tylopilus subfusipes
TGATCCAATCCTGTGAATGGGTGAAATGGAATCCAACACAGGCCTTATTGCTTGATGTTGATGGTGACGAGCTCTATGCCAGCCCCTGCATGACTCAAGGCCTGCAACTGCTCAGCAAAGAAGAGGAACATTGTATGGCACTACCATGGATCATGCACGAACTAGGTCTGGGCCCCTCGGATGACGTCATGGCAGCGCTGCTTCAACGCATGAAGACAGCAATCGGTTTTCATAGATGCAATTCTGGTCATGGGTCAGGACAGGTATGTGATGTCAACCTGTGACTCGTGTGTCATCCAGGTTGACAGCTGTCGATGATGGCAGATTCCCTCTAGGCATCAGATGGCTGATATAGTACAGATAGTAGGAAAGCCCTTGGTAAGCGATGCCAACATTCCTCGCCACGAGTGCATACTGAACGCAATTGCATGTACAGGATATGGTATCAAGATTGCGCGTGCACAGCACAACACAGGCCACATCGCATGATAAGTCTACCATGATGACCAAGCCACGAAAACGAAAGGGGAAGACTGAGGCAAAAACATGCAACAAGGCCCAGGTTTGTCTCCGTCTTAGAGATGACATTCTATAGATGACCTCTGTACAGGCACCCAAAGCCATGGACAAGGGAAAAAGAAAGGCGGACGAGGGGCCAGGATCATCTACAGAAGAAGACAGAGACACGGCCAAGGACCTTTGTGTAACGAGCGCCTGAGAGCCAAAGTGTCGCAAGAGTAAGTGGTCTGTCTGATCTACATAGTGCAACCACTGACATGAATTCATAGCCACACTGGCCATGGAATCCTTGCTATCAGGGATGACTTGTCCACCCAATACCCCCGTCCTGAAGTGGAGAAGCCTGGGTGTCAGCATGTATGTTCCATAGTTCAGTGATGTGGCAAGTGGAAAACCGCCTGTCATCAAGTATGAACTGACAGGGAAACGCGGTTCCAGGATCGGAAAACCATGGAGTACATGTTCCGTGCTCCCAGAGCACAAGATGTAAACTACGGCATGGATAGGCCAATGCTCCTGGAGCTTGCATACGATGGACGCGACGCAGGCGCACTATGGTGGCTGACCACACAGATAGAGAAGGCGATATCAAAGGGATGCGTGGTCTTGGTTCGTGGATGGGAGCCGACACCCTCGCTTGACTTCACTGTAGACTCTGTGTGGATGTTCAGACCAATGGTGTTGCAGGTTGTGGATGTCCAAGGTTTGTGTCCAGCATGGCATGCACCGAAATCGAAATTTTTCACACATTGGATTACAGATGCCATCATGTGCTCAAAGGAACAGAAGAAGGGCGCAAATGCCAATCTCAGCGATATCCATCGCCACCTGACAATGGAAGCCTTCATTGCCGCCAGAGAGAAAGCAGATGAATGTCTCAACCTTCTGGACCTCCCGAACTTCCAGCCTGACATCCCCATCTTCCTGAGGTAAGCCATCCTCACGTTCATGCTCCGCTACACCTTCAAAACTGCCAAAATTGCATTCGTTCTTAGACCACTTTCAGTCAATGTCAATGCCAAGTCTGCAACAATGAACAACTGCCACCTCCCTAGAAATGGGGTGAACAAACGAAAGACTTTCATTGGCATCCAGATGATCACTGGTGACTCGGAAAAAATCCAAGGGTGGGATCTCCTGACACATGGTGGGTTCCTCACCTACCCTCATCACGATGCATGCGGACTGGTGACATACGTGACGGTGCAATCGGGTAAGAATATGGGGCTACCTCGACACACTCAGAAGCTCCTTGCAAACCTGCAAGTTGCTCTTTGCCAACTGGGACAAGATCTTCGAGGCAATGATGGATGCGAAGGTCCCCAATGTTCCTTTGGGTATGGTGGTGCTTAGGAGGGGTGACATATTGTAAGTCGTTGTGCCTTCCACCTCAAGGCATTATACAGACTCCAAACATCCACAGGATCCAGCCTCCAGGCAGTAACCACATGGTTTACACCACTCAGAACAGCCTGACGTCTGGAGGACATTTCCTATCATACTTGATGATGCACCTCATGGAGATCTCCAATGATTTCAACTGCTTGCACATCCCTGGACAGGATGACGCTAGCAGGCTCTAGTAGCAATGAATGTGGCGCATCTGTCACTTGATTGGTACATGACCTGGATGGTACTAGCACTTCCAGTCATCGCACAGGACCTGAAACATGGGTCACACCTCACGAAGATGATTCACCCAATGTAAGCTAACTGCAGTCCACAGGGATATTCTACAAAAGGTCGGTGATTGGGATGATTGCCCTAATCGAGAAAGTGGAGGTTTATATCACCGGGGAGTTAAAGGAGGCCACTCCAGCACTCAGGAAAGGGGATGCGATGATGCAGGAGATATTGGGAGAGCGGGAGGCAGCGATAAAGATTGTGAAAACAGTGAAGGAAGCATTGGGGGTGATGGATGCAGCCAATGAGCTGGTGAAAGGGAGCTGGTGGGACCCTGGGCCAATATGTGACATCAAGGACGCATTGGTGAAATTCGTAGCCACTTAGTAGATGTGTACATGGTACAAGCATGCAAGGTTGACTTGAGCGATTGAAAGGATGGTCCACAAGCCCTGCGGCAGTATAAGGTGTGTGGAAGCAGATGGACATAGGTTCTACTCGAGTTCTCCGCTGGTTGTTCATAGCATATGGAGTGCTGGACCTAACATACCCTTTCTCATGATGGGGTGATGTGCTGAACATGTGTCAACCACAGTTGAACATACACTTGGCATGTTTTTGGCACCCCAATATGATGGTTGAAGGCACCGGACATCTGCCGAACACAGTTGAACGTAAGTTTGGTGCATGTTCAGTACCATAACAGGAAGCATAGAGGCACTGATATCTTCCGAATGCAGTCAAAAATAGGATCATTGCACATTTGGTCAACCTAACCTAACCCAACCGAACATGTACAATTTAGCTACAACTGTAGGTATTAGGTATTCCTGGTGTGTGATGTATCAACTTTTGTTTAGTGGTTACGGAGGGTTCGATCTGGACTGCCCGTGGGACTGATGCAATACCATACTCCTTCATACCATGTGCGTGTTGCCTGATGTTCACCATGCTGAAGTTTGATGGATGGTCAGCACCCCCAAAGACGGACACTTGATCTCACACACCTGGAGCACAAGAACACAGCATTTGTCAGCAGGCCAAGACATGCCTGGCAAGCATGGAGCATCCCAACAGGTCATGTGATGCATGCAAACCAATGCTTATATCATACTCTCGTTGCTTGGACCGTGTTTTCATACACGTCCATCGTATTCCATGGACCATTGTTGACTTTGTCTAGCATCATCACCACTACAGTGTCTAAAACACCACCAAAGTGCCACAATGAAGGAAAAGAAGCCATCTTGCCCCCATCATGTGATTGACAGTTATGAGGTCTGTGCCCATACCTGTGGTTGCAAGAACCAGGAAATAGAAATATTGTGATCATGGCTGAAAAAAGGAGGCGGATGCGCAAAACATTCCCAGTCAAGGTTTTTCCATCCAGACTGTGATGTGGACTGTTCAGGGAATGGGGCATTCAAGAAAGGAGCTGTGCATCACTTTTGAACACGGAATCCCACTTGTGAAGAGATCGTCGCCCATCTTATGCAGAACCAGGCAGCAAAAGAACTAAAGCACCTCGACCTGCCACCATTGACAGCAGATGAAATGGAGAATACTGCCGAATTGTGAGTGCCATTGACTGTACATCGTTGTTTGTCCCGACGCTGAATAGAAACAATAGCACAACCGCCATGGGGGAAGAACAAGAGAACAATGATGTAGAGATGGATACAGGCATGGATGTTGATATGGAAGTGGATGACGGTACCCCAGGTCCATCTTGGCTGCCGATGAATCCAGAACAAGCACCGACCCACCTGCATGCCACACTTCACTTGGATTATGTGTACAGCTCCAGCAGTCACAGAAGGTCCAGGGAGTCGTCGATCGAGATGCAGGGATGGTCGTTGCCGTCATACTGACATCCTCTCCTTTCATTGACTAGAAACCATTCGATGACATCACTGGTCTCAGGGTCAATGTCACTGAGCAGACACAGCTGGTATCCACTAGAACCATCCGAGAACAAATCATTCAAGATCTTGTATGTCCAAGACCCAAGTCGCGTGATAAAAAGGAAGGATGCTGAGAGCAACCTTGCATGGGCCATCCGTGACATAACGGAGGTATAGTACGAGGTGATCAAGGACCTGTCGGAGTTTGTGTACAAAAAGTTCAAGACGAAGTCTTCGGTGAGGGTGTTGGTGACCAAATGGGTGAGCTCCACCACTTCTCAGTAAGGTCACAGGTGTTGACACAATCAAGATCTGGGTAATGCTTCAGTTTGACGACTTCGAGGGTGGAAGCGCCTTCAACATCAGATACATGAAGTGGAGGATTTCCGAGAGACCGTCCTACACCCACAATTGCAGTCTTTGGAATGGAATGAGATAGTGTTGATGGATTGTGTGATAGGAGGTGTCGATTATTCCATCAACCATTGGTGAGCTGCTCGGTCATCCATCTGTGGCCGTACCTAACATGCCGTGACAAAATCAAATCAAACAATCCCGGTAGATACCCAGGAAATCTGTACGGCCTCTCCACAGATGACTTCCACATGTATGAAAGCCACATGGACATGCTATCCCGTCTCATGCAGTTCTGGCCCCCAATCGAGCAGGTACGATCGATGGCATCCAAGTGGTCAACCCTTCACAACCTGCAAGTGATTGCATCCATCAAAGGAATGTATTTCCTGAGAACGACACAGCTGAGGGAAGGGGATGACATACCACTGCATGCCATGCTAAAGCGTAGCAATAGCAATTGTGGAACTCACGTCATACTTCCAAGCACTAAGCCAGCCTACCGCTCTTGGAACTACCTCACAAGCGAAATCCATGAATCCGAGTTTTGGATGGCACAGGAATACGTCCAAAGTCTGGATGAAATCGAAGAGTGGAGAGTCTTCATCATCAGCAGAAAGATCCTCTCAACAGTGCACACATTCCATACTAAGACCGAAGGTGATTGGAGGGGTGTTACCATTGACTCCTTTCTTTCTCTGGAAGAGATCCAGTAAGTACCTGTTCTGAAGTGGGTCTGTGGACACAACGCTCACCAGCATTTTCAGTCAACTGATGCAAGGAGATCAGAGACCTTTGACCAGAGCGGACTGGAGGAAACACATTGTGAACCCACAAAGTGGCACGCTCGTGGTGCGGCAATGGGCGAAACAGGAGTTTAATGATTTCGTCATCGGCCGGTGGAAGGAGCTTGTGTTGGCAGAGACAAGAAGTAGTGGTGGCAAGCCCCCTATCACTGTCTTCTGCAGGATGGACATTGGGATCAAGATCGGCAGTGGAAACGATGACATGCTGCAATACTTCGTGAACAAGGTGGAGCGTACACCAATGACCAGCCTGTGGCTTACCTGCCATGTGCATAGGACTATGGGAATCATGGCAGACACATTCGCCATGATTTTCAGGACCTGGCTTTGTGACATCTGTAATGCATACATATTGTAGATACATAGATCTTTTAATTCAGTCTTTAGGGCATTCATACATGCTATGCAAACATGTTCGAGCAGTGAGTGTAACTGCAACATGGTCACAATTGAGTGAATGTATGTGCCAGTTGATACCAGAATATGTCATGTTCATGACTGCTTGAACAATGTCTTGAAGGCTTGCTTGAACATGGATGAACACCTTGCATGACATGCACAAACAGAGTGAACACTCAGTCAAACATGCTCAAACACCTTGAACACCTGCTCAAACACCTCAAACACCTGTTTGAATGTGTTCGAACATGTTGGAACATTCTTGATCTCCTCGATCCCCTCAAAAGCCATTCACTCGCAACCAACCTTACAGTAGGGCGATGTGATTGAAAGTGCACACTACTCTACTTGCCTGAAAATCTCCTGAAGATCGCAGACAGGACCAGAGTGCCACCAGGGACCCTCACAAAGCCATTTCAATGCATCCTGGACTTTCAAGCCTGTCTTCAGCCGTCTGACAATTTTCCTTGCTGCTTCCCACTCCTCCCAAATTTCCACTTCAATCATATCCCTCTTTGGCCCCTTCGGTGTTTGATCGCACATCTTATTGTTGGTGTACTTGTCCTCATTTTCCACGATGGAGATTAGTGCTAACATGCTTCTCATGTGAAAGATTCCTTTGTGGACCTCAATGAACAATGCTGCTCTGTTAAGAACACAAACTTACTCAATTTGTCCTCAGCCATCTTCAGAAGGGCCAACACCATCCAGAAGATATATTGGAGAAAAGAAGGGTGTGCAGCGTTCGTCACCACCAATCTGCGTGTCGTCTTGCTGTCCACAAACTTGGAGCAGTCATACGCCAGCGAAAGCTCTGTCAGGTGGAGACAGGAGTAAGATAAGAAATGGCCACCTGATGCCATGCCATTCTGAGGTGTATACACTATGTGGTTCGCCCCAGGAGGCTGAATTCTGAGGTCAGATGATTAGAAAGTTAGTCAAGCATCCAGAAAGGAACTGCTCAACAGTGTGTTGCTGGCCTCAAGGACTACTGCCCCCATCGGATACTTGCTGGGTGATTCAGCAAAATCTGTGAAGAGTGTGTCCCATGCTTCAAACATATCTTTCCTTTTCTTTTCAGAGCTTCCTGGGGTGTCGATGTAGCACCAGATCATCATTCCCGACCTCACCATCACATATGTGCATAGCCCCACAGCGTCATGATGTGGATAGGTCAGGAACCCTCCATGAGTGAGGAGGTCCCATCCTTGAAGGTGCTCCAAATCGCCCTGAATCACCTGCATGCCGAGAAACATCTTCTTCCTGTTCTCACTGACCCTCGGGATGTGACAATCATTCATTGTCACTGATCTCACATTCACGTCATCGAATAAACGTCTATGAACCATCGAAGACAGTGCAATGTGAGGAAACGGTATGTCAACATACCTCAAGAACACTGGCATGTCTGGCTGCACGTTTGGAAGGTCCAATAGATTGCAGCACGTGTCTTCCATGTCTGCCAGACAGATGAACTGTTTGAGGCTCATCGTCGAATGAACCTGTGTTAGATCGCCCATCTCTTTGGCCTGTTCATTGACCCGAATTACTGCATCTACAACATGCATTCAATGTGAGAGGAAGACGAAAAACATCAGTTTCGATCACACACCTTGAATGGTGACCTCCTGTGGCATGGTCGGCCGGTATATCACGACGTCTTCGACAGAGAATGTGAGTGGTATGGACAGTTTCCAACCATGTACCAGGACTGCACAGCCCAGCAACAACACTTTCTCAATCTGTGAAATGAGGTTCTGGATAGTGTCTGCATTGGGAGCATATGACAGCTCGATGAGCATTGGTCATGTCTTGTCATACATGTATTCCTGAGCGTTTGCAGTGCACGACATGCTCTCCACAATGGTCAGGTCCTGTGAGGCATGATTTAGTGCCCTTTAAAGTGTTCTTCATTTCTGAGCAACACACCTCTTTACTAAACCATGGTCCGTATGTCCTGACATCAAGACTCAGCCACTTCACTACTGGCACATCCTTGGGACAGCTTATATCACATTGCAGTGACCTCAGCATCTTGCCCTTCCCACCCTTGGGTGCAACTATGTTCCATCTTTGAGCACGAACATCCCTTATTTAGAACAATAACATCAGACTTACCTTTCCGTTGCTTTTTCTGGGGGAGCATGTCACCTTCTTCATCCTGTGCTTTCTCCTTCCCCTTTTGGGATGCCAATGCCTCTGCAGTTTGTGGTCTGGTTTTGTCTTTTTGCTTCTGCCCATCTACTACCTTTCTCACATATACACAACCCTTCTGTGAAACAATACATTACTTTTCCATGACCAGGCATGATGAATACACAGAAACCTACTTTGACACACAAGACCACCTTGTTCTTCAGCCCCACTTCCGCTTCTGCTTCCACACATTTCCATTTCTGCTTGTCAACAGGTGCCTTGAAAGAACCCCCAACTGCATTGGTGGCAGTCAGCTTGGGCATGTTCTCCTTTGTCGTTGTCTCCTTTTTCTTTCCAGAATGATGCTGAGAAGTACTCTGTATGGTGTGGTCAACAACACTCTCAAAAAATGCATGTTGAAGACTTACTGTCACATTGTCTTGAAGAAATGCTGCGATCCTCTGAACAAACTCCCAGGACATTCCTGGATCACATCTGGAAAGCCCAAGTTCCACGATGGCATTCGTGATGCTCTTCTCACATGCAAGTCTGTTTTCGATGAGCTGAAACCCTCTATGGATGCAGGGAGCGGAAAAGCAGATATCGCCATTGATGTTCAGTTCGAGTGGCATCAGAGGATCCCAGAGGATTCATTCTCCATCCTTCATTATGTACAGTGTTGAGGCACTGACGTATATGTCTGGCATGCAATAACAATGTTCTTGGACTGATGGGGGTGCATTTCCACTGTAGAAGACTTTTGAAGTCATGGGGAATATCGACAAGGTGATGAAGGGCCTGACAAGGACATGTTTGTATGCATTGAAAGACATTTGGAGTGACAGAGGATGGAGAAAGATGGCATATCTGGAATTCTTGGCATGGAGGTTGGTCAAGGTCAAGGTCAAGAGCATGGAATTACGGGATCCTGTCATTTTAAAAGTGACCACAACCGTGTGACACCATATATTTCCTTAAAAGGAAATAGAACAGCATCCATATGTGACTGATTTCAGGAAATTACAGCTGGCAAGTTTGCCACAAGAATACTGCTTAGAATGAATGAACGCATGCACATAGACCGTATTCAAAAGAGTTCAGAGTTCAAAATACCACGACCGTTTCCTCATTTATCTTCATCCAATAGCCTTGTCAGTAAGATGAATCCTTCCTGCGTGGTCCAGTCAATTGTCACTTTGCATTCCCAAAGGTTGCTAAGATAGTTTGCTATTTTCTGGAGGGCTCTCTTGAACAATTTCATCTGTTGTTAAAGGGTCATTTAATGGGTTCGGAAACGAACATGAAATGCGAAAATGCTCCATTACTGCCACTACTCACATGTCTAAGATGCTTGGCCATGTGAGCGAGATCTTCTTTGTTATGCTTCAGTTTTATGATGGTCTTCATCCCATTGATCAGCTGTACAAATGGAGTCATTCGTTCATGCATGATATGTGTCAGTCAATTGAAACGCACTGTCACTTGTGTGCCGCCATTGTCTTCCTTGCAAAAATTGGCAAGCTGTTTTAACCATTTTGATAAGCTCGTGGCCTGCACACGATTGTCATCATTGCTCCTTTCGATGGTACTCTCTGGGCTTGGGATGGTCGGATCGCCTAGCTGCCTAGATCTGTTGTCATCTTTATTGCGTTTTATAATGAGCATGACAGAGGTGAAGTCATATGGAGATGATGGGTCTGTGTTCTTGACCGCCTCAAGCAGTATACAAGGGTCATTGTCTGTCTGTCTTGCCTTTCCATGTCTTTTGTTTTTCTTCTTTACCTCCACCTGCTCAAGCTTCTGTTTGATCTCTATGTGTTTCCTTCATAAACCACCTTCATTTCCCTCTGATGCTACCACTACAGAATTCATGTTTGAAACACGAAAAGGAGATGCTCACCAGGAAGAGGTTCTGAACACTTTTTTCTGCTTCATAACATCATGGAGAAATTCTTGACAGATCAATGTACTTCCACTTCAGGGGTGTGGGGAGGACTGACAGGCATGCATTGACATATGGCAGACAGTAAAGTGTTTAGTAAATCTGCTCATGGGCGTTTTATGCTGACACTCTTGGACGACACGTTCGAAGCTACATTTGCATGAATGGTCAGGCGATCAATTACAGCTCTCTTGTTGCTATCCATGTGAAATATCAGGACCAACCTGAAATGGTTCCATCTTTTGTGGTTCCTTCCTCCACATGGGAAACCAGTTGTACATTGAATTTATCTTCAGGATAGAACGATTCGGTGGTGGGAGGAGAGGACGGGACCGTGAGTGGTGAGCTAGATTGAGCTGGGGTAGATGTCACATCATTCACATTAGTGTCAGCATGCAAGGATGACATGCTTGTAGAAGCTGCTGTGGAGGATCACGATGTCTGAGTTGGTTCCATCGGATCAGACATTTGAACGTCCAGAGTTGAAACATTGGTAATGGATGTCTCTGTCATTCCGAACGGCGGACCATCCTCATGAGTGGTGGTTTCATCATCCACTGAGCCATATGCTATGCAATCACAAGTCCGACATAAAGCAGAAACAATTGTTCAAAGTCCAAATAATAAACCTACCATCTTCGCCATTAGAGCCATCCTCATCACTTTCCGTGCTGGACCATCTGGAATCCAACATGTGGAGTTGTTGGAAGCTTGAGATCAGATTGTTCCAAACATGGTCTGAAATCTGTTTATCCACCAGATCTTCATCGGAACCCCATGCTTTGATGTCAGCTGGAAAGTCCATGTTCTGTCATGGAGAGATGTTTAGCTTCACTCTTTTTTATTTCTGAAAATGATCAGGGCATACCCCCGTTTTCTATGTGAGACGTCCACTCGATTGTCGTTCCTCTCATGTGTTCCATGCTCTGTGTTCCATGGAACAAAGGGACTATCATGATGCTCGTCCTGAATAATAATAATATCTGAATTCAGTATGGTGTTCATTAGGCAAGTCATAATTTGTTATCTTACTTGGGGGTTTGTTGTTGATGTACAGTTTCCCGTGTTGCACAGTGTATAAACCTGGTGAAACCTTGCGTGTTCTGTGGAATGTTCGTCTGTCTCTGTGAATATGGGTGGCACAGTGTTGATGGAAACCCAGGAAGACAGTCAGAGTTCCAGCTCTTCTATAGGTGTTGGCAAGGAAGAGGGAGGAATGGCATGCGATCTTTCATTTGTGGCTTTTGGACTACCTACAGCTATCGCAGACACAGAAGCAGTATTGTTCTCTTCATTCATTTTGTGGTGCATACTCCATACAATATGTCACTCACACGTCCATGTGCCAGATACAAGTAATTCATCGAAACCGATGGTGGATGGGACAATGTGAAGGTTTCAAGTAGGGAAAATCTCTCTGCTGCTTTCCTCTCCGTCTGTGCTAAGAGGACATTTTCACCCTGCCAAGGGTGCACTGATTGAGGACTTGGCAACATTGTCTTCTGAAGTATGATCAGCCCCATCAGACATGCATGTATATAGATCAGAAGGTTGTACTGCTGCCACTGTTAGAGAACGTTGCAGAACCTATGGTCTTGGCATGCTTCAGATCAGGCATGTCTTTGTTGGATGCGACAAGGGTCATGCAGGTACGGTGTGGATCAGATGAAACATGTACCATGCCTTTCAGGGCCTTCAGTGCTGCCTTCTTCAATAGACACCTCTTTCTCATGGGTCTGCATCAGAGTTGGTTTGGCAGACAAAGCTAACAACGATGGTTCCTTCTCTGTCGCATTGAAGTATTGGTCAAATGGAAAACGACGATGAACATGACAAGTCATTAACCTACTGGTAGAACCATCAGTTTCTTCTGCATGATCATCTTGCTTCTCTGTCCCTGATGTGTCACCATTGCTGTGTTCCAGGATGGAAGTGTTGGCATTGTCAAAGAGGACGTTGGATTGAATAGAGCCCTCGTCTGTGTTATAGGCTGCCTTTTATCTCATTGCACAGTGATTGGAGAAGCGTGTAACCATACTTGATGTGTTCAAGTGATGGTGGTCCTGCTGGCTTTCATGCAGTGAGTCGGGGTCATATGGATTTTTTAGAAAACGCACCACACTTCTGAGGTTCCCTTCCTTGTCCTCCCAGTCCAGCCAACTCAAGACTGATGAGTAAGGTCAAAAACATGAAAGGAACCATTCTTATGACGTTCAAGCATACTTACTCCACGTGTTGTCCAATGGTCTTCGGTACCAGGTCACCACTGTATCCCAGATTCCTTCCAAGTCCTCTTTTGGCACAGTGTCGACATCATAGAAGTACTCTTCCCCAATGAGTGCGGGGGGCATGTGCCAGTCATAGGAATCCCAATCTAATTGACAGTCGAGTAAGTGGATGGAGTGTGATGTCGCCAATGCGAAACCTACCAAACATCTCTGGATCCATCCTTTCTATGTTTCAAGGACACCAGGAATGAAATTCCTTGAGGGTCTTGAAGTCATGGCAGCCAACAAGGAACTTGGTCGTCAGATATTCTTCGAAGTTTTTGGACCGATAATTGCAGAGGTCCTGTCAAGGAACCTTCTGGCAAGGACAGATAAGGCTTTCAATGATGTTGTTGAGATGGATGATACATTTGGCAAGATATGGGTAGAAATCCTTGATCTGGCTGATCCAGCATTTCTTGAAAGTGATGTATAGCTTGATGAGGAGGTAGTGTCACCAGAAAAACCAGATAATGAAGTCATGGTAGATTTTGGGGACAAATGTGTGGTGTTTTTCACTCATGACATTGTCATAGAGATTGACCGTTTTGATTTCACAGACTAGACGATTGACGTGATGGATGGAGTACCAAATCTGGGTGATGTAATCCATGTGAAGGGAAGTTGGCTCTTCCTTTGGCCAGTAGTAGTCAGACATGGTATGGCATGTAGCGAAATCAGTGGGGGGTAGTGGTGATGGTAAGGATACAAGTTATTTAAAAATCCCAAAGGCACTGACTTGGCAATACACAGCCACAATATAACCTATCACAGAAACAAGCATGTGACATTGGTGAAAATGCACTACATTGATGACAACATAGCTGGGGGTGACCTCAATGATCAAATGATAAATGAAACGAGTTTGAGACAGTACACAGAATGATACAAAGTCTTCTATGGTTTGTGAATGTGACATCATGTGTGATTCATTTCAGATCTGAACATGATCGCCATGGATAGATGGAAATGTGTTCAATTAGGACATGACCATTCTGTGATTAGAAAAACTCAATCTGGAATCGTTTTTGGACTATATGATTTGATATGCAGGGCTCATAAAATGTGATCATGCATGTTCAAATGGTTTGTACATGTGTTCGAGCGTGTTCGAGCGTGTTCGAGCGTGTTCAAGTGTGTTCGAGCAAGCATTAAGGTATGGTTGTGGTCCTGTGAGTGGTTACATGTTGATTTTCCATTTTTCCATTCCATAATCAGATTAATTTAATTACCAAGTCAGCATATGATGCGGTCTGAATGAAGAATGGAGTGAGATTAAAATGAACTGGTTGACTTTCCTTTGAGTTTTTTTTTTTGATACCATTGATTTTCATGGTGATACTGTCATGAAGATAGCATGTACGAGTATGATTCATGAATAATATACATGGAAGAAGATGAGACAAAGGAACAACTAACACAACACATCACCATCCCTGGATTCAGTGTGACACTTGGAATCAATCAATCAGTATTGATGATTTCCTTCGATGCCATGCCTTGATCCGTTTTCATTCCCCTCATCTAACCCTTCTTCACCTCTTTCTCCTTTCCCTTTCCCTTTCTCTTCCCCTTCCCCTTGCTGTGATCCTTACCCTTTCCCTTCTCTGTCTTGATCTCCATCCTGGTCTTGATCACGACTTCCTCCCCCTTCTCCTTTCTCTTTCTCTTTCCCTTATCCTTGCCCTTTCTCTTTCCCTTTTCCGTCTTAACCTCCGTCCTGATGTTGATCTCGACCTCCTCCTCCTCCTCCTCCTCCTCCTCCCCCTTCTTTCCCCTTCCCTTAGCCTTCTTCCTTGCCTCCTCCTCCTTCTCCTCCACCACCACCACCACCTTCCTCTGCTCCTTTCCTTTTTCCTTCTTGTCATTGTCCAACTTCGCCTCACCTAACCTCTTCCACTCACCCCTGTTGTGGCCCTTCCTTTTCTTCGTTGCATGCTTGTCTTTTGCCTTCTGGGCAATACCTTCATCATCCATCTTGTCTGTGCCCTCATCTCCATCTGTGTTACCATCATCATTGTTTCCCTCTTTGTCAGACTTCAAATGCTTGCGAAATGTGTAACCAACTGAATGTCAATCAGAATGGTCCTGAGCACAAACATCAATGACTGAAAACTTACATTCTTCATCTTTCTTTGCTGGTGGGTGGTAGAACTTTTTGATGGCACTCGTAAGCTTCTTTGCTGTGTTCATGGTTTCTAGTTTCGGGGACAGGAAGAACCTCATTCGTTCCCCAGACCAGATCCCTCCCAGGTCCTTCCAGTATTTGTCCCAGTCTGATCAAAGTCAGTTCCACTGGCCTGAATTGCATACCGACACTCACCACATTCATTTAGTGTGCAACAGTCGATGTTGACGTAGTGATTGCATTGAAATTCCCATATGCGTGCTGGTTCATGATGCCTTACGATGTTCTCTATTACTATGTAGTTGTCGAACGTGTCGCTACAGAAGAAGGGGTTCCTCCCTTGACCAAACCATGTTTCGAAGGAGTTCACGTGATAGATCCTGTCCATGTACCAGAGGACCATGGTCAGGTTGTCCGCCAGTTCAGTCCCCATCTCCACCTGCTTGGTGAAACAGAGAACCAATCTGATGGCCACTTCCCTCCACAAAAATGTGCTGATATACTTCTCATAGTATTGTGGAAGAGTCACCTGGCTGTACTGGCCATAGTTAATGATG
This sequence comes from Tylopilus subfusipes, assembly GCA_038091275.1. Classification (NCBI taxonomy): domain Eukaryota; kingdom Fungi; phylum Basidiomycota; class Agaricomycetes; order Boletales; family Boletaceae; genus Tylopilus; species Tylopilus subfusipes. The sequence continues at coordinate 14,636 of JBBPOB010000254.1, forward strand.
ATTTCCCCTTTTTCCCCAGTGGCCATCTTTGGGCAAGTAGCAAGGAGACCTTGAACAGTGATGGCATCTGGGGAGGAGTGAGAAAAGAGAGCTTCAGCCATTTCGATGGATCACCAGAGAGGGATTTGACAGCAAACTCTGAAAAGGGATGACAAGTGGAAAATGGGTAAATGGGTAAGTGACAAGTGGAAAAATTGTGGCACAAAAGAAGGCATATGCTTATGTAATAGGTCCCATGGTTCCAGCCACCACCCTGATGATATCCATATGGGGAAGTCTTGATGCTAATAGACTCAAGTTGAATGAGACTCAAGACATGTTGATGAGATATGTTATCAATGACACTGTGACGAGTAGATAGCATGGCTAACAAAGGAAAGGAAGGAACATGTTGGATCATTGAGAGTCATGGCAAGCACATCATTCGCTGTTTCAAAGAGAAGGCATGGTGAATGGGAACATGACATGGAAACACTGCATGAATGCTTGTCGTTTGATCTACAGGAACCCATCTTTGCCTCAATCATGGCATGTGGGACAATCGTAATATCGTGGAAGTGACTTAGAAATATCCCACTCTGCCAACATGTTCGACGTCATGTCCATTCTCTTCCAATCCTTCATTGTGAGGTCTCAGTTATGACACTGTATTTCCTTGAAGACTGTCCAAGCGATGTTGGGTAGACAACCAGTGCCAACTATTCCAACTTCCTTTCCGCATGCCATCGGCTTATGCAGTATGTCTAGAAAAACCTTCTCATATGGCCAGTCGTGACTTGGAAGAAGTCTCGTAAGCATTTCCACATGCGTAGAAAGGCAGCCCAGCTTTGTGGAAAGAGGTACCAAGCATTTGACATGATACCATTCTCTGCAGAGCCGACAGAAATGTTGAGCGTCCTGGTCTGGGTTGTAGGCTTTGTTGCATTGTGAACAACAAACAAAAAGCCTGTCCTGTCATGGAACGTATGCTCATTAACAACATTCCCATCCACCAGAATGATATGATATGCTTACATTGATGTGATATTTCATTGATCTTCCTTTCCTGTGTCTTTTGGCCTTGTTGGAAATGGGCGTCATAGTCCATCTGCAATAAAATTCTCCAGGTTTGATGTCCTTGGCGAAGGGCATCTTGTCATCGAAACAGTGAATGGTTTCATCAGCTTTGAGAACAAATTCATGTCAGCTTGAACAAATGCAGCATCAATTATCTGTGGTTCTTCACATAGAACAAGTTCGTTGAAAGAATGAAACCTGTGAGACATGGATCAGCTGAGCATCATGGTTGATTCCATGCGTGGCATATGCTTCCCCCTTGAGGTCCCATTTACAATGAAACCAGTGGACCAAAATCCAAATGACCTTTGGCTCTTGTCCTGCCTGGAATGATGTTGATAGATTTGCAGTGTCTGGGTCTCTGTATCAAAGATGTGCATACATTCCACATACCTTGGTGTTCTTCAACTCCACCCTGATGTCCTTGATTTTGGCTTACCATCTTTCGTCATCAATGGCCTTGACGGTCACACTGGTGGCATGTGAGATGATCAAAATCCTGAGACAGGTGAGACACCAACTACAGATCATTCCAGAAGAAGGTGTGTGTGTCTGAAATATCGGATCAATCGGACGAAAGATGGGATAAAAGGTCTTTCATTACCGTGCGTGTTCTCATTGATGACTGGCATGTCATGTATTCTGAGCAAGTATTTATACCATTGTTGAAAACACATGCCTATGTATTTCTTGCTGGTGGGCAGTCTGTAAAACCTGTCCAAGGTCGGCATTTTGACCATGGTGATGATGAGTGATGGAAGAATGGTGGGCGCAGTGCTCATGACATGGTTATATATACCGCAATGGCCCCGATGGGGTTAAACATGCACGTCACTACTGATTTACATAATAGCCTTACCTTCAGATCAGTGATGCTCATCACGGCTAGTGTAATCTATTCTATCGCATGGGTGTCCTGTTTACACATACACACATCATATATATAATGTCTTGTTCTCAGTCGATTGATCACTCTCATATTCACATCCCTACATGTCACCCTATAGATTATTCCAACCTTCAACCGATGAAATCTTGGCTCAATTGCCAAAGCCAAGCCATAGAAAGCATGGATCACGATCGAATGGCGCATGTTTCTCTGCTTCACTTGAGAATGATATCCATTGCTCTCGCCATTCTTCTCCATCAAGTATTTCATCTTCTTTCTCTGATGCAGGCTTGTTTGATTACTGGGTTGATCATTTGAGCACTCGGAAAATAGATCGTCGGTTGCCATCGTTGCTGCCCTCTCTAACACAATCCTCATTCAACAAACTTCTGGATTACTTCACAGCAAAGGAATTGGATGATGGCGATCAGCAAGGAAGTGATGAAGCAGAGGGTAAGCCATTGTTTCCTCGGTGGGATATGAATCTCATGCGATCTCATCCAGAACGACCGAGTTCTCCACTTCCAAAACAGAAATGTCAAGATGACGAATCTCATGGCAAGTTGTTTTCCATTCTTGTATGATGGTCCTCCTCATCCAATTCATTGCTAGATGAATCTATGGAGGTCATAACTTCAAACATGCTGACCGCACACGCTTCCACGAAGCGAAAGCACCAGGAAGAAGATGTGGAGGACGTGGAAGAAGATGTGGAGGATGTGGAAGTCATTCCAGTCAAATGGCCAAGAGGAAGGCCACCAAAGAGACGAAGGATACATAAATCAAAGGTCGATGTCAATTCGAACCAGGCTGAGTGTGGGCATTGTTTGTTCATTTGTTCGTTTGTTCGTATTCATTCCCATGATAGATCATGCAGCACCCATTCCTCAAGGTTTGTGATTCTGATTTCTGGATCACTGGAAGACTAGATGTTAACTCATTGGGTCAGCCACCACATGACAGATCACGGAAAGACCTTATGAGCAAGAAGATGCTTCAAGTCATATCAGAGACGAGGAGGAAGATACATCACCTGTGAAACAACCTGCACAACATGATGGGATGTCTGCCAATCCTTCTGCAACTCAAGGTATGTGATTCAAGTCTACTATCATGTGTTCCGCAATGCTTTCTTGCATGTTCCAGCCACTGCCACCACTGCCACCACCGCCAACACCAATAGCAACAACAACAAGAACACAGGAAGATCATCCAGGAGCAAACTCGCTTGCATTTCACATAATGCAAGGCAACATAGAAAGGATGAAGATGCACTGTCAAAAAAGCAGCATTCAGGAGGTGGTGAGACTTCTGCTAATCCACAATCAGGTATGAGATACCTTTTCCAAGTCCATACTGAAAAGAGATGATGGCATGCATGATGTCATACAGTTCGAAAGCAAGGCAGAGGAAGACCTCCCAAGCCTAAGTGAAAGTGTGCTCAAAAGCCTGCCGAAAACATTGTTTCAAGTGAGAACTGAGTGCCTTCATGGGAAATGTCACTCCCATGGGAGGATCACACTTGACATCAGTTGGACATCGACATAGGCCCAAATCTCCCTCCAGTCCAAGCGTCCAGAAGAGAGATCGGCAGTGAGTAAATGACGATCGATGTAAACACCTCCGTTGATGAGATTGATCACTCAATAGGGATCCTCTTGTCATCATCTCTCTTGTGGTACAGCACATATTCAGAGCTCCACACCCTGGATATCAGATGCTGGCTTGACAGTCTTCTTTGTGACTTTTATCTGGCTTCCCTCTGGTATGACAAAGAAGCTGATCCACTTTGTCATTTCATCATGATATCCGAAATCCCTCCTGACCTTCGAATGGGATCCATGGACGTTGGGCGATTTAGGTTTGCCCATCGGGTGCTGATGGAGGAGCCTTCTCCAACGATTCCTGTGGCGTTCCTCATTCATCACTCTCAGACCTCTCACTACTTTCCTGTTGTGTTCAACTATGATGCCCACATCACCTACATGTTCAAAAGAAGGGTCAGCAAAGACAATCAGGAGTACGACTCAGACTGGAGAGCTTGGAGGGGGCCAGAACGTTGGCAACTCATTGCCAATCTTCACAACTGGAACCCTGGAGATGTGGATGAGGTCTGTGTGATGATCAGAGACTGGAAACAAAACAGCTATGACTGTGGACCCACCAGTTGTGCCGTTCTTCAGATGTGCATGTAGAACAGCCTTCAGGAGACCTGAAACGTGCTCTCAGAATGTTTGCTCATGAAGTCTCCTCCCTTGCCATGTGGACACATTCTATGCCTCAACATGCTCAGAGCCATTCGCCAAAGATGCAGGGCCAGCTTTCAGGACTATCTGCACTTTTGCACTCAACCACATGCTCACTGGGACTACATGGAATTGTCTGAGGAGACAATAGAATCTATGTGGTCTGGCAGCAATCAATGGCAGGAAAGTCGGTTGCTGTGTTCTTTGACAATCGCTAGCAACTCTTGTGGCAATTGTCATGCTTTCATTTCTGAGAAGGTCGCTAGCAATGTGGGACACTTTGAAGCAAATCTGGATGCAGAGGAAGCTGAGAACAAAGATGGGGAGGATCAGGTTACAAGTCACAAGGACAGGGACAACAATTGTATGCATGGAATCGAGGGACGAGCAAAGCAACTGTTCTCTCTGATCAAACAACACAAGATACTCAATGGTGCCTGACTGTGTCGAGCAGATCATCCTGCCCAAGGCATCGATCTGCGTCAGAAGGTTTCCATCAAGAAGAAACAGACCGCGATCAAAGGAGAGAATCATGATCAGCAACAACTATCCAATGCAGCCAGAGCTTCCTACAAGAAAGTCAAGGATTGGTGACTGGGAATCATTCCACGCTTTCCCAGGATTTCCTTACCAATGCCCCTTCATGCCTAGGGAACCAATTCCTCTTGCATGACTACGAACACAATGAATACGACGACGGCCCCACCTTGGAAATGCTTCAACAACCTGAAGTATACTTGATTCTGACACATCCCTATGAAAGGATGGTGCGAGCACCTGCTTGGATTATGTGGAGAGACCATAGATATCGTCTCCTTGCCAAGTCATTTTAGATGTTCCATCTAGGCCCCCCCATCGCACTTATGGACCATATCATAACGATAGGCAAGGTGGACGTCGATGGGAACGACGTTCTGATGGACCCTCAGATCAGCTTGTTTTATTTCCTGGAATGGTTGACCGGCATCCAATGATCCCCCTCGCATGCAGATCGAGAGGATGAGTGCAGCAGAGATGCTCAGCCATGTGGAAGATCACCCAGAAGTCCATCAGAGATATAGACAAGGCCATGACATGTTCGTCCATGGTCACATCCATACATTCAGCAACGAAAAAGACAAGCACATGTGGGTAGATCTGGAGTGAGACAAGATCAAATTCTCTTCGAGCGACATCGAGATCTCCATCAACATAGACAGCATAATCTGGACCATGAGGAAGCTGGTATGCAAGCACAGCATTGGCATATATCTGACTCCCTGCTATGATGGCAAGGCTGGAGTCATTCAGAGGCACAACCATGTCTATGTAGAGATTCTCATCTCTCAGTTGGAAGAAGATCAGAATGCTTCAGGACAGTGCACAGAGTGGTTATGCAAGAAGTTTCCTCTGAATGCCATCCCCCATATGGCGATCAGACAGCTCTCTTCTTCCACTGGCCATGAACTCAGGATTTACATCTTCTTTCCTTGCATGATTCACCAGGATTCCTTGACTGGAAGACGGATGAACATGATGCCGAAAGAGGTTCTGAATGTTTTCTGGGAGGAAGTTGTTCTTCCTGCCATCAAGAAGGAAGCCAAAGGAAGCTGGACAGCATACATGTCATTCAGTCTGGACAACCTGCAATACAAACAGAAGGGCAGTTCTCAAGGCTGAAAGACCATTCCTATGGTGAACCAAGTCTTCTTGGATGTCCAAGAGACCATGAAGGAACTTGTTCAGGAAGACCCCAATCTCGCCATGTATGGATCGTTCTTTTTCGCTGTGGAGGGAAAGGGCATCAAGCTGTTCACCAAAGATGGTCAAAAAGGCCAGTACGTCTCTTCAGAGCTCACTCTCTGAAACAATCTGTCCAGCCTGGACTGGGATCACATGCTGGATCGCCGAAATGGAGAGCTTCTTGTTGACATGGGCATCTCTTTCACTCCAAAGTCATCTTCTCCTGTGGTGAGTCTTTGGAGATTGCCTGCATTGGAGGAGTCTTATGCGGCGGCCAGATTCAACCTTGGAACCATCCACCACCACTGCATGCTATATGGGTATGGTGTGTTACAGGCAGAGATGTCTCAGGATCATGGACTTCAAACCCACATGACGTTCAGAAACACATACAACCTCTATTACGAAGCCATTTGCACCACCAACAACGTTCCACACTTCACCAAGGATAGCGACACCTACTGCCTGGCTGCCAGCTATCACAAGGAATGTGAAAGCACTGTCAAGGTCCTTCGTAGTGGCAAGACCAAGACATATGGGGTCAGAGATGAATATTGCATCAGTGGACAGGCTGCACAGACTCTATTGAGAAACTCGATGGCTCGCATGCATGCGTCGACATCTATGTCTTCATGGCTGACCACCCAGTTCAGGTGAAGCATTACATGGAGTCCAAACCAGTCCTCTGGCTTCCCTCCGATGTATGGTTCGAGTTTTTGGTCAGAAGAATGGAAGAAATTCAACAGACCCAGATTCAACTGAGAGGTCTCAACCCATCCAACCTTGGCACACTGACTGGCATCCTGAATCACATGCTTCGATGCTCCATTTCAACC
>JBBPOB010000255.1:0-21374 GCA_038091275.1 Tylopilus subfusipes
TATTGACCTATGAACTCAGCGGTGAGGAGAAGACTGCAATGTAAGTCTTCAGGGCCAGTTTATTTGCATTTGTCACTTAGCCATTCAATATAGCATTGAAACTGATCCCCCAACTGGATGAGACAAGCACTTCACTGTCCCGTCCAATGATTGCAAGGGTTGGGCAAAACAGGGTGCCAAGCTTCTGCATCATTACCTCCACAGCGAAGGTATGTATTTTCTACACACTACTGAATAACCTTAATGATAACCACAGATGAAGCTCGTACTGAGGAGACACCAAGCGACATGGAAGGAAGTGTGGAGATTACTGTAGACATTGCAGGCAATCCAAGGCTCCCAAAGATCCTTGTGAAGGATCTGAAGGCACGTCAAGATCTCTGCCAAGATGTGTTCACAAAAGCATACCATAGGTTCATGGATTTTTGCTCCATTGTAGTCGACTAATTGCAACTAGAGAAAATCACAAAGCGAGACAAGGTGCATGCTCTATGGCTGGAGCTGACCAGGCCTGATAATGGGTATCTGCACCCCGACTCTGTCCCCAAAGGGTTCAACATCTCAGACCTGTCCAAGTTGACAAAGCAGATGATTGATGAGCTGTGGGCTCACTGGCAGGCACATGAGGTGAAGAAGCTGCTGATCGTTGAGTTTGTCAAAGCAAGGCCTGGGGACTTGAATCCTTAAAGGGTTGGTTTGTTGGAAAATGATCTGCATACTGCCAAGAGGAAGGCATATGTTGAGGTCAATGATGATTCCAGTGATGATGAAGCAGTGTTGTCTGCATGCAAAGGTAAGACTGGCTCATGAAAGATGGTACAAATGTCGATCTAAACTCATTTTCAGGCAAAGGAAAGGCCAAGGATGACAAGGGCAAGGGAACATTGACTTTCGTATCCCTTTCAAAGCCACCTTCAAAGCGACCTCACCTTTCAGGGCAGCCAGACATTCCTGAAGAAGGGAGCCCAGCAGCCAATGAAAGTGACAGGCCCAAATTCCTGGCTGGCCTCTCCCAAGACTTGTTGTACAAGGCACTAGTAGATGTATTGATGGCCCTTCCAGTTTTCGTGTGTTTGTCTTATTTTTTGATCATCACATGGCCACTGACTTGATATGCAAGGCATCATCTCACTCTGCTCCACCCACTTTAATGGGCAAATTGCCTGTTTGGGCCTCTTGGCATTGGGGCCACAAATATCTTCCAGAAGAAATTCATGCAAAATGTGATGAGTTCCATGCTGCACTATCTGCTTTACACAGATACACATTTGTGGATCGCAACAAAGGTACGCAGGTTGTTCTCAGACTGGGTCTACTTCTGCGGGAGTGTTAGAGGGCAGTAGAGGTTGAGGTGGATGACCACAATGCCCTGGGTTTTCTTCAGGCATCGGTCATGGGTATACAGATGGCTGAGAAGGTGGTGGCGACCATGAAGAAAGTATCTGCCAGTTTGACAGTGGCAGTAACTGAGAGGGACAGGGAGGAGAGTATCAGGGCTAAGGAAGTGAGAAAGATGGAGGGGGAGATCAGGGCCGAGGAAGAAAGGAAGCGTGTGGAGCAGGAGCAGGAGGAGAGAATAAGGGCTGAGGAGGTAAGGAGGCGAGAGGAGCAGGAGGAGCAGCAGAGGATTAGAGCAGAGGAGGAAAGAAAGAGGGAGGAGAAGAAGAAAAAGGAAAAAGAAAAGGAAAAGAAAACTAAGGCAGGTGCTAGGAAGAACTCGAAGGGGAGGCAAAGGAAACGATGGGATCGCTCACCCTCCCCTGCTGACAGCCTGGTCATAAACACCCAATGAGTATCCCAGCACACCCACAAGCCAAGCAAGAAGCTTCTAGGTTTTGACTATGCATGACATTGGTTGTATCCTTAGTTTCAGTTGTGATTATCTTGTCTTTGTTTTCTGTTTGAACAATATATTGGTAAATGCAAATAGAGTGAAATTAACAAGTCAATGTAGACATCATGTGGTACTACTTCAACATTGTGACATACCTTCTATAAGGTAGTACCAGCCAATCATTGCAAACATCTGTGTCCAGCTGGTACCACATCCACGTTGCTCAATATCATCAGCAAAGTGGTACCAGCCAATCATTGCAGACATCTGTGTCCAGCCAGTACTGCATCCATGTTGCTCAATATCATCAGCAAAGTGGTACCAGTCAATCATTGCAGACATCTGTGTCCGGCCGGTACCACATCCATGTCACTCAATATTGTCAGCAAAGTGGTACCAGCCAATCATTGCAGACATCTGTGTCTGGCTGGTACTGCATCCCTGTTGCTCAATATTATCAGAAAAGTGGTACTGGCCGATCATTGCAGACATCTGTGTCCAGCCAGTACCACATTCATGTCACTCAATATTGTCAGCAAAGTGGTACTGGCTGGTCACCACATAAATCACATGGCCGGCTGGTACCATGACCATGATGTTAAATACTATCCCTAAGGTGGTACCAGCTGATTCTTGCTAAGATCACAGTACTGGCCAGGACTATGTCCACATCTGTATGTATCATTGACAAGCTGGTACTGGCCAGTCATATTGTGCAAACATAACCAGCCGGTACCAGCTTCATGATAATCACTTGCAGAATGTCAGTACCACATGCATGGGACCGGCCGTACCATTGGTGTGTCAACCGGCCGACGGACCGGCTGGTACCACCCTCACATTGTTTTGTGAAACCTACTGGAACTGGTTGTGCAATGGCAGCTGACTGCAATATGTGCCTACTTATCATTATGACAATACTAAGTCCACTATAATAGAACGAAAATATTGAGCACAAGCCAATGTTGAAGTGGTGGGAAGTTGAGTCGATATTAGGAAAACGAGCCAACTCTCAAGTCATTGACAAGTCCCTGCCTCCTGCCGGCCGTGCTGCTCCAAGACCTTGTTTGGAGTGCACAGGGTTAGCTGTGGTAGTAGGTGCTGAAATTGACGATGGGAACAACTGGTTGGATGAGTCGCGCCAGCTTGATCCCACCACTGTTGGTGTGGAGTGTCACAGATTCACATTGGGCAGCCGTGACAACATCGACCTGAGCTCATCTTACCTGCGTGACATCCTCAGCGACACTGATATACTCTAGGCTCATGCAGAAACTGCCAGCTCATGCAGAAGTGACCTCGCAAGTGGTTCTGGTAGTGCTATGAAGCTGCCGCCAGCCAGCACGGACTGGGATTCTTGGGAATAGGGCAAGATTCACTCAGATTGAGGGTGGATTTCAGTGAAACTGGTCATATTCACTCAGTTAATTAACGTAGAATAGGGTACAGTGAATTAGCACTGATTTACGAGGGTGAATATGACCTGATGGCCAGCCATGGTGGATTAACACGGGTGAATTTGACTCGATTCCAAATTCCCAGAACACTATTCATGACAAGGCGACGTTTATGTTGATCAACTTTTGACTGGGTGGGGAAATTTGTGTGGCAAGGTACGGTACCCCATGAGCACGACAAGAACAGCAAATCTCTAGCGGCCAGATGGTGAAAATAGACGGGGCTTTCATTCGACCCGAGTGCGACATGGACATGCTAAATGACTTTGAACGGCAGTATGGGATAGTGAATCGAGGTCGCAGACGCTGGGAGGTTTTGCTTGGTTTTCCAGTATTCTACAGCTTGGTTCTATTAGACACGAAGGGTGATATGTTTGGATCTGATCACATTGAATGGTGTCAGGCGAGAATCAGAAGCGTTACACAGAAGTATTTTACATATTTAGAGAACAACAGCCTAAAATGTGGGCAAGTGGTACAGAGACAGTAAGAAGGGATATACAAAGTAGACAATGGACTACCACACAATAAGAAACTGATAGCGAAACAGGAGTACCATAGGAAGAGAGGCGGGACAAGCGAGAGACAAATGAGGGTTCCTTACACTCCTCATGCAAACTCTCCCTTGTCGGCGTCATGGATGACATCAGTGTGGACATTCAACACAGGCTGACCCCCATCTATCACAGTGAGTCTCACCATCAATTCCTCCCATTCTTCTTCGACCACGCACTGTGACAGTTGGTTCGCAAGACCTCCCATGGACAATGCCATCAGGACGTCCACCAGATTCGTGGGATTGAACAAGGCAGCACTGCCTCTCTGGAGTGAGTCACAAACTTTATTCTGGTTGTTGGCTTCAAGGAGCGCAAAAATTCCGGATGCCACCATCAGTAAGGTTACCAGCATGATCGCTGCAAGGGACACGCCATGCAATCGTAGACGAAATTTCCAACCGACGATCAGCACGTCCATGGTGCCATTGAAAGGAACTGTCAGGTTCTCAGGAAGATCATGACTGCTGTTGATGATGAAACTACGTAGCACCTGTTCAAACTGTTAGCCGTGATCGGAGGATAGGAAGAAGGGATTACAGTGCCGAGAAGCTCGAAGATTCCTCGCAAGTATTGTTCCTGTTTGACCTTACTTAAACAGGCATACCAAGCAAGAATTGCAAATTTACCTACCAATCTTGGCATGACGTTGCCATCGGGCAGTATGTGACCTGTGAACATCGCCGCAAATGCTGCATCGTCAGCCAAAAATTTGGAATATGGTTCCTGAGCAAGAAAATACGTTGCCCAAATTATGAACCCTTCAGCGGTGAGCAAAGGCCAGGAATCATCTGAAAGTAGGGCTTGGTCCAAGATATTGGTAATGTTCGCGATCCCAGTTTCACTGTACTGTACTTCCACAGTAGTGACTATCGGAGTGAATTGGCAGACAGTTGGCAGATTGGGGTTGGCTATAGAGTAAGAATTGTTATAAAGTGAATTACTTGGAGATCGAATAATGAGCACTGTCATAGTGCAGAGAGTTTAGACCACACAGGTCCCTAAGTGATGGCATAACTCATGGAATGATTGATTTGACAGGCCAGAAAAATCTTTGAAAAAGCACACCAAAGTTGCGAAGAGTCCACTTCCGGATGTGTTTCTCGTAAACACACTCACGTTTCCCGAATCTACAGGAAGTATCAGATCATTTTACCAAGTGGAGCGCTGGAGGTACAGACGGTACTCTCCATTCCCAGAACAGTTCGTACTCCATGACCACTTTTCGAGGATAAGATCAGTGGTGCCCAAGGAAGTGTCGAGTGGCTAATCTTCCGGGACGAGATTGTTCAGAGTCATGGTCGGAGTAGATGTCACCATACATGATATATTTGCTGTAAATCCCTACTGCCTGAGTGTATATGACATGGGAAGACTCTGGTAGTTTTCTTGCAGAGCGGAAAAACCCAAGATACTGTCTGAGGACAGATTGGTATCCAGCCCTCCTTGTTACCAGTGTTATCTCTTTTTGACAGCCTGAAACATTTGAAGTCATACTTGCCTGTCGATCCATTATATGTAAAGATGAAAGAAGGCATGCCGAAGGAAGCAAATGCCGCTGATATTCCTGCCTGCAAAAGGAAACTTTGCGCGACATACCCTATTCTAGTGTTAGGGTCTTACAATGGTCACACATATTTATTCAGCTCACAATCTCTAGTGTCCCCAGGAGTTAAAGAATAATTCCGGGCTGCTAAATCAGCGAACAGAATTGGTGGAGTGAAAGATCCATCGAGAAGAAGTTTGGCAATGCCAGGGTTGAGAAGGTCGAGCTCCCGTCCACTCCCTGCGAACTGTTGGACGAAAAAATTCAGGTGCCAATAGATTGGACCATCTGCAAGTCGAATGTTGGCTAAACATGATGCAACCCTACTGGAAATTTCACATATGCTGTTGTCAGAAAATGATTCATAGCAACCCACGCCAGAGATAGTAATGTCCACCAAAGATGATGGCAAGGCTGGAAAAAGAGGGTGTTTCTAGTGAGCTGGATCCATGCCATGGTCATTGAAAAGGGGATGCCACGAGAAAGATGAAATGTTAGCGCGTGTTGGATGGCAATGCCCAAGAGGCTGTCTCTTGTGAGTCGCAAGTATGCAGCATGCAATGGAAAGTGACGTACAATGATACAGTGACTGACAGCACCGTGGATATCAACGTAACGATAGTGGTTGTCTCACTTTGGTTATGGGAAATCCAGTTGGTCATGTTAACTGGAAGTGGAATAGTCTTGCTGATGATCATGACTCTGGCATGGGCCCACATGAGACCACAAAGAATGACCTGCATGACTATGGCCACGATAGTGACCGATGTATGGGAGAAAACGGGGAGTGGAAGTCGAGGTGCATGGGATTTCTCTAACAGAGGCGTACGATCCAGATCTGCCGGGAAGTTGGACATCACAGTGAGTGGAACTGGCGACCTCGCCTATGACGCTGGTGAGGTTATGTAGGTGCTGGGGCAATGCGACCAACAGGAAGGAAGGAATGGCTGTCTTGCTACACGTGGGTGCCTCATTGGATCTGCGGAACCTACGCCCACACAGGGTGGTGTGCAGTGTGAGCATGAGTGTGTGTTGGAGGCTATGTTGGTGTGGCAGCTGTGCGGCTGAGTCTGGAACCACTGGACATTGTAGGAAGTACCTGGCTGTTATCGCACCTAGGTTTCAGAAAGGCAGATGGTCGGAGATGTTGGTCGAGATGGTGAGTCACTGTGAAACCTCTAGTATGAAGAGCGACATACATAGTTCCCCTTTTCCTGGTTGCAGGAGAATTTGACGACAGTACATGCATGCAGGGAATATGAGGAATATGAAAAAGTTTGTGGAACTCGTTCAATCAATCTCGATCACGTCCTCATTGTCCATCCCATCCCCAGCCATCCAACATCACCACCCTTTCTCCTCCAACCTCTTCGCTTGCTCAGCCTTGCAAGTCCCTGTGACGTCCCGGCGCCGTTTGTCTTGGCTCTCTCGGCCGAGGGCTCGACCTCCCAGTCCTTGACGTCGTCGGGTGCAGTGCACTTTCACAAGGGCGCAGGAGGCATATGTGGTCATGTGTATGGCAGTTTGGGCAATGGCGTCAGCAAAATCAACGCCGGCCCGTCCTGGGCCATTGGATGATTTGGTCTATGGGAGGAGCTCACGGAAGCTCATACACCCTGACCCCGATCGTCCCCCACCCCCCATCCTCCTCAACAATCGAGAGAAACTTGCCCTGGCTCACCCCAAGGCTGTTGAGTGTCCGATTGTCGTTGTCGGGCCAGTCGGCGTCGCTCAGCACCCACTCACCTCTCTCGTTCCCATTCCTTCTCCCTCCCTGTCGCCATCACCAAGGATGACCTCGCACAGGGTGACACACACCAGACCACACCCCACTGTCACGTACGTATCCTGACACACCCCACACTTGGGGTTCGGAGGACAGAGATTGACCGTGCTGAGCGGCATGGCAGGTTTGAACTGCACGTGCACGTTCATGAGCAAGCCATACAACTTGCGCAGCAGGTGCAACGCCTGTAACATGATCAGCCCAGAAATGATCGCGTTCGTTGTCGCAATCATGGGGATGATGTTGCTGGCCATCTCTGTGCACGTGCGTCAGCGGAGGTGGCATACCTTTGACTTGCCAGTGCGTCTTGCCCTCAATGAAGTAGGCGGCTGAACGTAGATTCGAAGCCATGGTGACGAAATCGAGCGTGTCATCGTCCTTGTCAAACGAGATTGTCTCTTCGCCAGCATGCACCCAAGATCCCAACCGGTTCGTACTGGGCGTCTCGCGTCAAAGATGTGGAGACACAACGACCTGAGACCATACCTTGACACGAAGAGCGCGAGGTTGTCTTGAGCCATCAGCGTGTGCTAATCGTTCAGTCTGCCGTTTCTGTTGGACAAGGAGGCCGACTTGACCAGTTTCCCATTGGTGTGACCGTTGAGTTGTGTCTTGGATGTGTGAAAGGACACGCACTAGAGAAAAGGAATGAACTACTCGTGTAAGCAAGACCGAGTGTAACGAAGGAAGAGCTCCAGTCGAGTGTGGGGGGAAAGACCGAAATGAGTGGAGTGAGGCGTGCCAGGCGCCGCGGTGCCAAAAAAGGGAACGTAGCTAAAGCTAAGGTAGTATTTACTAATGAGTCCTAATAGACGGGCTGTTTTCCAACAGGACGATGATGTGGTTTTAGTAGGTTCTTTCACTGCGAAACAGCCGTCCACAATGGCATCAAAGTAGAGGGGCGTTGGATTTTTCTCTCGAACACCACTGGCACATATCTGCCATAGACAAGAAGTTTTTGATATCAGAGAGCACAATGCATTGCGAACAGCCTTGTAATCAAGAGCTTTTTTCCGCAAAGCTGCAATCTCTTGCGATGTGTGATGTCAGCCTGAGTGCCAGGTGACCCCTGAGAGTAACGAGAGATGCTGACCGTTTTCGCCCTGCCTCTCAGCCTTGTCCAACACTGCCCCACTGTCTTCGTCCTCTCCAAACAGTCGCCTCTCGACGTCAAACCAATACACAGAGCAACTCTACTCATGGACTTACAGAAGGAGATAACTCTTGGCCCAGACGATACAGTGAATAGGTTGTGACGGCATCGATCAGATGGTGCAAACACTGAGACTAACCTAAACAATGTCCGAAAATACCCTCAGGCAACTACACAAAGAGAACCATGTTCACAGCAACGTTCATGACAAAGACGACATTTATGTTGATCAACTTTTGACTGGGCGGTGAAAACATGGCAAGGTACAAATAGCCCATGAGCGTGACGAGAACTGAGAAACATCATCTAGCGGCCATACACTCCTCATGCAGACTCTTTCCTGTCAGGATCATCATCGATGACATCGGCATGGACATTCAACACAGGCTGACCCCCATCTGTGACGGCGAGTCCCACCATCAATTCCTCCCATTCCTCTTCGACCGCACACTGCGACAGTTTGTTTGCAAGACTTCCTGTGGACGATGCCATCAGGACATCCACCAGATTCATTGGATCGAACAAGGCAGCACCCGTTCAAGCTTGCTGGGGCTCAAAATGCACTATAGATACTAGCCAGCCTTGTGGAGAGTGAGAAAAGTATGTGTTTTAAGAAAGTGCCGAAGTTACTGTATAGGATAGTACTTACAGCTAAAGTCAAATTGATACGGAAAACACATTTGAAAAAGTTGCACCTTGGAGACAGCCGGGAAAGGACCCCGGGTGCAGCTCAGTGAGGCATGCTAGTGGTAAGTCGCACTGTCGCAGCCTCACAGGCAATCATGACTTATGTCGAGAAATTTACATGCTGTGCCCCCACCTGGCGCCGGTGGCAGTGCTTGTCTCATGCACACGTGCCACGTGACTCCGGATTCCCTCCCGTTTTGGACAAGGTTCACACACAGCCGCCAATGCCGCACGGGTCTCGCCACGGCGAGCAACACAATCAAGGTGAAGGACGGCAAAGGACTCAGACAACGACGAACGACTTGGATGAGGACCGGGAGAAGGAGACTCGGACTACCAGTAAGTACATACATACGACGTTGCGGGCTCATGAAATGGGAACAAGATGAATGGGAATGGGAAAGTCTGTGCGCGAGTGCTGGTGTGCCAGTCTCGGCGGGAGCAAAATGAGATGAATGGCACACCGCGACTGGTACCGGTCAACTCTACTGCTGGGATGGGATGCAACTCAGAGGCTGAGCCAGAGTGCGTCAAACAGGCTGTGTCGGTGGCTATCGTGAGGGTGGGTGGTGTGTGGAGCTGTATGGTATGTTGTTTATCATGCACAGGGTGAGGGTGGTGGTGGTACGAGCGAGTAGCAGCCTGCTGGTGGTGAGGAGATCTGGGAGGTGTCGATGATGGAACCTGGAGGTCGATGGCCCAGCAGTGTGGGAGAGGGAGCCGAGCCATGCCAGTGGGCTCGGACGCTAGGACTCCTGGGACTCCTGGGACTCGATGCCCTGCCAGGACCGTACCTCACACTCTCCACATGCTTCGTGAGCAGTGTTGATCGCATGCAGGAGTGCACAGTGGCCATGCATGGCTTCAGGGTAAGCAGCGAGGAACCTGGCCTCATCAGATTGGAATCTGCGGTGAGAAGGGGCAGGTGGGCTCGACGGAATCTCATTGGGTGAGACAAGTCAGAGTGCTGACCTCTCAATGAACTTGAGCGTGATCAAAGACCACTGCTGGTGCTTGGTCGCAAAAATCCGGTTGTTGCCCTGGGTCCAGTCGAGCGGCCAGTCCTTGAGGGGGGTGTGGAGGCCGAGGGCCAGGTCACCTTCAGTCCAGTGCTTGACGATGTCCCACCACGACTCGCTCTTTGGACGACGAGTCCCATTGGGACTGTGGACAGGAACGTCCAGAATGACCAGCCCTGGAGTTGGAAGCCTGAGTGAGCTGACATGGCGGGCGCCAGCGACGACGTGTGATGACAAGGTCAGCAGAGTGTGCCGACCCACTGGCATGCCAGCGCTAGTGCTGCCTGTCTGAGTCTCCAGCAGCTCAGAGTCCTCGCCGGCGTGGCCAAGCTGGGCAGGGGATGACATCAATGACGACTCGGCGTGGGCTGACTCAGAGGGTGGCTGTGCTGTTGTTGACGGTGACAGAGATGAGTGTGCGACGGTGGTGGGTCTGTGATGTGTGATGGACTTGGAGGGGTTTTGCGTGTGACTGCTGATGCCGGTGGGTGCCGCCATGCGAGGGGGGATTTTGATGGTGAGCCTTGCCCTCAAGTTGGACATCCCGACGTGTGGCATGTTTGTGGTGCTGCTGAGTGGGACCTTGTTGATGGCATCGGTCAGTTCGTGGACAGCCCTGTGGACGTGGACTATCCACATTTTCAGGTCCGAAATGTTGGTGTCGAACAAGTCCATCATGGACCGCATGTCCTCCACCGAAGCTGGTCAGATGAGAGTGGCCTCACCCATCAAGGAGTCATCCGAGTTGGCGTGACGTTGAACAGGTGTGAGCGCATCGCTGTAATTGGTCTCATAAGTGTGAAGCTCCTCCAAAAGGTACCGAACGAGGGTGTCCCGCTGAGAGTGAGGAGTTCTGAGTCAGCGTGGTGCAAGGTAGTAAGTGAGATGAGCTGGGCGGTCCTCACATGCTTGTTTTCAGCCCAGCCACCCCACCAATGGACCTTGGCAAGGGTCCAGCGCTCCCCAACTGGTGCAAACATGAAACAGTATTGGGCTCCGCCTCATTGAAAGCAGTGAGTGGAGAACGAGCCACGAATGCCAGTGCCGGTCATCGCCTCATTGATCCACTTCTGAATGGTGTCATGGGAGAGTGGCTCACAAGGCTGTACAATGCCGTTCACACCCATCAATGGAAACACGCAGTTGTCCGGGTCCAGTTTGCGCTCGTAATGATAGACCTCCAGCCACCTCGTCCAGACGGAGAGCCAGAGGAAGCTGTCCGAGCCAGGCAGCCAAGATTGAGGGTACAGCTGGTAGTGGTTGCCTGCAGCCGACCATATTGATCAGATTGTCAGCATGGTGCAGTCTGACGGCAATGGCCAATAGATCGACAATATGCACCCTTCAGATCAGTCTCGCCCTTGTCAATCTTATGCTGCCACCCCTTCCGATTCACGAGATGGACCTCAAAGTGCACTGCCAGGTTGCTCTCGACCAGCCTCTGCTTCAGAAGGTATTTTCTTGCGACGCTGCAGACTACCATGGGATCCAACATCATGATATGCTTCCATTGCACTTTAACAAGCTCCAAGCACCTGAGGTGAGTTTCCCATTGAAGTTCATGCACATCATTATTGGGTTCCATCAGGCTCAAGATTTCTTTGAGCAGCTGGAGGGGACTTGCCTCGTCCACAGTGTCCATGCTGTTGCATTGAATGTGATCCATTCGAGATGCTGGGTGATGCATTCACGATCCTTTAAGTCAATTTCCAGTACAGGCACATTATGATCAGCTGACATATTGTCAAATGCCCATTCCAGCGCACAGAGGGCCATTTCCAGCAACAGACAGGTTTCGAAGGACCATGAAAGTATCTTTTCCATGTAGGCCCTCATCATGGGAAGTGAGTGGGTCCTGTCGCCATCCTCTGAGCTCGCCTTGTGCTTTAACGATGTCATCATGTTCTGAACCTCTACAAACTTCACCGGATTTCCAACCCACCACTGACTGACCAGTTCCAGCTGCCATTTGCCACGATACCGGCCGCTGTCGCTGCGACAACATGATGTCAGTAATTCCTGCGACCAGATTTGTCGCTACCAGTACGTACACTCTGTCCCATAGGTCCTTGAACGCAGCCCTGATTCCCTCCACTGTATTCTTCCCAAGGTTCTCGTGAAACCCTTTGTAGGTCAGAAAGAGAGAAAGGGCCTTGTCGGAGAACTCGTTTGGGACATGGTCAAGGGCACACTTGAACGCCGGGTCAGCATAAGGATCGTCCTTGCTGATGACATGGTCAGTGGTCAGCCATGACAGCTCCGAGTCCTCCAGGTTGGGCTTGAGGTTCTTGTCCTTGAAGAACTGAGCGAGCCATGCACGCCCATGCTTTATGTGGCCCACATAGGACCTCCTTGTGGTTGTAGCTTTGAAGTGCGTCTCCTTTCCAGCCTCCTTCAGCTCTTTGACGAACCTTAGGGACTTTGATGGCGATCCTGGCAGTGTCTGTCTCCGGTGCTTCTGTGGTGACCCAGGGGGTTGTGGGTTTTTTTTTACCAACTCCCATGCCCATCCCATGGATGACGGTGGATGTCATGGTGGAGACCACTCAAGGCTTTGTTTTTGGCAATTCACCAAGGTTCGACTCAGGGACAATTCTGTGGACCCATTTCACCACACACTGTCACCTTACATACTACTAGCGTACATGCAGACCGACATGAACACAATGTAAACTGAGCTAGCCAATTTTCTCGATCTCTGACGAGTCTCTGACTCTCCGCACGACCGAGGCCCACCACACTCACCCATGGCATCCAAGTCGTCAGCAACATCAGTGCCCGCCTTCTTCTTATAAAGCGTAAAGCTTGACAAAGTAGTTGATGACCCAGTCGTTGGAATCTTCACTGCCGAGGTGAGTGTCACCAGCGGCAGCAGCAAGGGCCTCCAAAGACACCATCGTCGACCGACAGGAGGGAGACATCGAAGGTACCACCACCAAGGTCATAGACGACGATTTGTGACTCGCCGCCCTTCTCGTCAAGGCCGTGAGCGATGGCAGCCACATGGTGGGGCTGGGTGGGCTCCTCGTTGATGGTACAGTGAACTGGGAGACCAGTGATGGTGCCGGTACCAGCATCCTTGGTGGCCTGATGCCGAGCATCGTTGAAGTCTAATGGCCCAGGATTCATTGGGTCAATCAAACTTCCGTTGCTTTACAGGCGCTCACAGGCAGCAACAGTGTTGGTGACATGGGTGAGAAGGTATGCCTCTGCCATCCCCTTCACCTTCGACAAAACCATGGCACTGATTTCCTCGGGGGTCTGTGTGGGGTAGTAGGGACTTCAAAGAGGGTTGCAGTACCAGTACAGCACAGATCGACTCACAAATTCACGAGTCTCGCTCTCGTAGTCGATTTGGGATAGCTGGCTTCCCGCCCTTGTCAACCACAGAGAAAGGCTGGTGCTTGATATTGCGTTTGAGTTCATTGTCGTCCATCTTGCGACTGATGAGATATTCGGCATTACGGTGGTCGAGGACGGCACTTCTCAGGTTTAGGTTGGAGTGGAACACATTCTTGGCAGTGCCTCTGACACTATGGAAGTTGTGAGGCGAGGGAGACGAGCAGTTTGGGTGAGTGTGGCAGTGGTGATTTGGGTTGAGTGAACATATGCACTGGCACTGATGACAGTTCCATACTCGCTCTTCTTCTGCGGAATCGGAGCCTTGGGCAGAGGCGGCAGTGGCACAGACAAACAAGTGCAAGAAATGTGAAGGAAGACGAGAGAAAGAGAGGATGGCACCATGCAGTGTGACCTTGCGAACACATGATGGATGGACATTGCCCCTCTTGACAGACCTGGCATCGATGGTGGGGGTGTCAGAGAGTCCCTAGGTCAGACTTCTGCGAGTGCAATGTGGTGATCACTGGCTGGTCACCGATCACTGTTCAATATTGTCCACGTTGGCTGGTGGAAGCAATGACTCAGAGAGGTGGAAGAACGGGGCACATGGTGTGCTTACCTAATGATCCCTGATTAGGCAAGCATTGAGGATGCTCACAGCAGCAGCAGTGACCCGACATCGACAGGGCTGGATCTTCAAGTCTGAGGGTGAGAAGAAGGCTTGTAGTGGTCCATGGGCTGACCAGGCACATGGGCACAGAAAAAAACAGAGTCTGGACAAGGCGTGGTTGCAGAGAAATGGGGCAGGGAGGTGTAAAGTGAGATAAGTCGCAGTTTGGCGGGAGTAAAGTGAGATAAGTGCAGTGCCCCAAAATTTTTACAGTGAACACATGTCCAAATCATAAAATTTGTCAATTTTTTCTTGCACCCCATGTCGGCCTCAGCCTCCTCGCTCGTCATGCAGTGCCCACCACACACCGTCCCTGCCGTGGCCAGCTCTGGATGCCTCTCTCAAAGCCGTCGAGACCACCCTGGACCCTGGACCACCATCAGAGCACCCTTGTGCCCTCAGGCTGCATGTCGACCTGGCCCACTCACATGGTCAGCCACTTCTCTCGCCAGACGGTTCTCTCATTCTCTGAATGGCACTCACTGGCATCCTCTTCAATGGCTGACAGCAGGTGATTCACTGGCATGCTTCTGTCCTCTCACCAAAAGAAAAGAGAAGAGAAGGAGAGGGAAAGAACAGGCCTCTGACTCGTTGAAGACGCCCGGAGCAATGATCAGATGTGGCGATCCTTGCACATTTTGACAGGCTGTGCTGAGGCACTGCATGTAAAAATTCTGGGTTATAGCAACATATGCCAAGTACCTCACCTCGTTCAAGACCTGTCTCCAACAAATGGTAGGTGACGGATGTACCACATTTGAGACGGCTTTGCACCAGATGATTCACATCAATACATGTTGAGTCAGTTGCCGGATGCAATCAAGTGGGCCATGACTGTCATCGTCCAGAGCACATCCCCTGCAGAGGTTGAATATTTGCTGCCGAATGTGCTCGATTCGGTGTTGGAGTTGACCAACATTTGCATGTATGTTTTTTTTTCTTCTCCTCGTAACGACCTGGGAGCATCACTGATGTGGTGTGCAGAGACGCCTCACAGACGTGTGAGCATGTGTTTTTCAGGATTTCAGCACTTGCACAGGAGATTCTGGAGTGTACAACGTACAAGGTAGGCATACTTTTGAGAATGTCCGGGCCGTCTGTACTTCACTGTATCCAACAGATCGGAACTGTCAAGCAAATGACCCAGCAAAATGAAATGCACCTCACCATTCTTCAGCAACAGGCAGAGCAAGAACAAAAAATGGTCCAAGAAGCCAAGAAGGCGTCCGACTTGATGAAAAATGTAAGAATGCTTCACAACAGCCTCTAAATCCATAGAACAAAGTGACCCACAATACCACCCAGTCGTTTGCAACTGCAGAACAAGAGTTACAAGACAGCCGTCAATAGCATTCCCACCAGGTAAGTCCCTTTGTCACCATCAGAGACCAAGTTGATGTTGATGCCTTCATAGCTGGGATATCGTCGGCATGCATGTCGTAGAAAGCTTGACGAACACCATCATGGCACCTGTGAACACGCTGTTTGGTATGGTGTGACTATTTGCAAACTGGCCCGATGTCATCTTCAGATAGGCATAATGCATTGAGTCGATATCACTCAATGGCCTGATACCATGCACAGGGACAATGACTGTGACGACCACGACAATGGCACCAATGATGACGAATGCCAATCACCCTGAGAGGGTACAGAAGCAGTGGTACAATGCACACAATTGTGCACGGTGTGCCATTGTTTCTGTAACACTCACCTTGACCCCTCCCTGCTTGTACCCATCAGCAAATCAGCCCCCTCTTGCATTCCCAACCAAGAATGACGATGATGATGACAACACCATCACACATGCTGAGAGTATTCCTTCTGTAAGGCCATATGCCATCCTTCTCTGCTATAGTCTAAATACAGTGGTCCCTCCCTCTGAACGATGGACAATGATGCTCTGCTGGACATTGCAGGTGCACCCCTGCTATTGTGAGTTGACTCCGAACTGGGGATATGATAGCCATGGCTTCTTTTTTTTGCTCGACTCATATGTGCACAATGCAACTCGGAGGAACCAAAATTAATTGCTGAGAGATTTACAATTTTATATATGACTGAGTACAGGCCATGACTAGTTGTTTGACATCCTATGACGCTTCCTGAGGCTGCGGGTGCTAGGACCAGCAGTTGGCGACCTGCATTCATGGTACTATGGACGTTTTCTGAGGCTGTGGGGGCTAGGACCAGCGGTTGGCGTTTGGGACTTGTGATGCTGTGTCCCATTAGCGGTCACCTTGCTTTGAGCCTATAGCAATTATTGTAGTTAGTTTGACACAGCAGCAAGTCACATGAAGGGATTGACTATGCTATGAACTCTCTTGGTTGCGGGTGCATTTTCAGAAGCAGTATTTGTCTGCGACCGCCATATTAAGTCTTGGAACATGGAAAAAAAGAATATTACTCACCTCTGACTCCTCCATCGTGCTGTCATTGGCAGCAAGCACGTTGGTACCAGACTTGTCGTCCTCGGGCTTGATGTCTTCATCCACCACTGCATCTTCAGGCTCACAAGAAAGTGTAATCTTGTGTGTGCAAGGCCATGGACATGGCTCAATATAAAGCTAAAACACCTGAACATGCAATTAGTGCCAATCGCAGACAGGTCATAGTACTCACCACTTCGGCACCACCCTCGTGATGAAAACTAAGATTGAACAATTGCATTGTGGTGGCTGGTGGAATGGACAGTTTTATGACTTGCGGCTGTCCTGTGTCATCTTGGTCAGATTGAGACCGAGGGGATGGTGGCATGCTGAGACGACTGAAAAGTCGGGACTTGAATGGTAGTAGGAAAGATAGCATGTGGTAGACAAACCCTTGGCATATCCCCGAGACACACCGATGGCAATCTCCAGACTGATCTGGATCAATAAAACGGAAGACAGTTGAGCATGTGCTTCAATAAAAGTATAAGAGAAGCAGACAATTAGGACATAGTGGAGCCCTTCTCGGATGGTTTGATCGCTGTTGCGAAGCCTCATGCACCTCCGCTGAGCCTTGCAGGAAGCTTTGCAGAGCCTCACAGGATGAGCTGGGGAATTCTGTGTTGATGCATCAAGCTTGAGAGCCTCGGGTGCCTCCAGCGGTTGGTATTCAGACGTGATTGGAGGAAAGTCAAACAAGAAATCTATTTTGCAGTGTATGTTGCACATCATGGTGACTAAATCAAGGGAGCCACTCTGCCTCTCCACAGTCAACAGCACGCATCATCAATGTTACGGTGTGGTCCTCGGACAGAACTCTTGTGTAGCAGGCGTGGCTGACACCAACAACATGAGGCGCAGTTATTTCCCTGAATCATCAGGTTGGTCATAATATGTAGGCTAGAGTAAAAAAATGTTGCCTTACCATGTGTGAAACACACCTACACGACGCCCCTTGGTCACAAGATATGCTGGACCATCATCGTCAGAGTCCAGTGGCACATCGAAGATGAAACCGTTATACATGTGTTGAAACCGATCGTCGGGGTGTGCCAGACGTGCTCTAAACTCGCAGAGTGGGCCATTTTTGCCAGCCCAAGTTGAGGAGGGATCGTCAACTTGAAGCCACTCTGCTTCGTTGTGGTCCACCACACACTGCAATGATTTGATGGCAAAATCTACAGATGCAGATCGCACCTTTGAGTAACAGGCTTGACTGACACCTATTACTTGTGGTGCCATTTTTTCCCTAAGTGTCAGGGACTTGTCAGAACATGTAGACAACTGCAATATAGTGGACTTACCAGCCATGGAAAACACCAACACGATGTCCCTTTGTGACCAAGTATAGTCCAAGTCGTTCGTTCTCATCGTCTTGAGGAACCTCATACAAAAAGTCTTTGTACAAGTAGTACACCCGATTGTCCACACAGGCTACACCTGGGTTGAATTTGTGAATAGGACCTTGTCTCCTGAAGGCTTGACCATGACCGGATGCTAATGGCGTGACTGCAGGTAGATCATTCAGCAATGCGACAGCAAGGGTTGGCGAGGAGATGGGTAGTGGGAGATTCCTGCCAGTGGCATGAATTGTGGCATGGCTGAAAAGGTACATACTCATTTTGCATGCCAAAATAACGGTCTCCGCAATATTGAGCATGTACACTAATAGTCAAGTGATCAGTTCGAAAGGTCAGCAGCACCAAACCATTTACTCACAGCGATCAGCCTCCTCTTGAAAGACAGCCTGAGAGACTGTGCATGTCATGCTGTGCATAGTTACATCTGTGGCCAACTTGCCAGCAGCAGATAGCGCCACAAACAGATGCCTCAGTCGGACTAGTCAAAGAGTAAGATTACTGGTTTTCATTATCCATGGTGGTTACTTACCTAATTCCGAGTCATGTTCACTGATGGTGTGTGGAGAGGACAAGGGAGGGGCAGAGGGTGACTCCACTTGCTCGTAGTTATGTTGGAATTAGCAACCGCGTGTGCAGCCGCACCATCGTCAGGCCGACCGAATCACCGGTGTGCACATGGTGCGCGTCCATTACATTTCTCACGTATATTCCTTTCTATTGTACAAGCACATTGCTTTCACCGCGTATTTAACTTTTCGTCCAATCCTATGTCTGGATCTCATCCAGATCCTTCCATCTCCTTTTGCTTACTATACAGTCTGTCTCGTATATAAGTTGTCTTCTCTTTGTCGAGACACCTCAGTCCATTGTTCATGCACGACAACTGAGGTGAGTTACATTCTTTAACCTTTTACCTACTCAAGCTAATCTGTACATAGCCTTGTCCCTCGATAGGTAAATACACACACAGTCCGTTGTTCACGCATGACGACTGAGCCTTGTCCCTCGATAGCCCTCATGTGCTGTCACCTCGTCCCTACAGTAACTCTCACAAGTTAGGCTGTGGAGTGGACATGAAGAGCAAGGAGCCAGGGGAAATACGCTGCACGCCATATGATGATCTTAAATAACTGCTAGGAGTAGCATCTTCTTCATTCGTTTTGCAAAAAAAATTACTTGTTCAATGATTTGAAGATGGAGAACAAGGTACAAAGCTTCTCAAGATGCCGACTCAGAGAACTTCATCAGCAATGTAACACACTATTTATTGCCACTTATAATTACTTATAGCCCATTTAAGTAGAAATAAGTAATGCACGAAAATCACCTTTTATACTTTTTCAAGTAGATTCCATCTCTGGATCACACTTGTTTTGCACTTATCAACCCTTTGTCAAGGGTCAGAATGAGTGAGAAAAAAGTATGACATTGTATCATCCTTGAAAAAGCTACAAATAAGCAAACATTACACATGGCACTAGAACATGTCAGCTGCCAAATGGCAGGTAAATACTAGGTAAACGAAAAGGACACAGGGTAGAAATGATTGCTTGAATGTGACAAAAAGTGGCACAAGAAGTGAGTAAACAAGCAAGTGGGTATAAATGGTCACAGGAATGCAACTGGCATGATATCCAAAGGAATGGCATGCGGGGGAATGTCCTCATCCTCATTGTAGTCCTCATTGCTGGCACACATATGTGCCATCCTCATTGCTGGATGGACTGTGTGGTATGTGTACATGTCCTCCTTATCGTCATCCTTGCTGGATGGGCTGTCCTTGTTGTGTGGGACAGGTGCTCACCCTATGTGCCATTCTTGACCTCATTGTCCTCGTTGTGAGGTGCTGGTGGCATGCCCTCACACCATCATCATTGTCATGCCAGTGTGGGGCAGGTCGTTTGCACTACGTGCCGTCCTTGTTATGTGGGGCAGGTGCTCACCCTATGTGCCATTCTCGACCTTGTTGTCCTCGTCACAAGGTGCTGGTGGCATGCCCTCGCACCATCGTTGTCATCGTGTGGGGTGGGTGGCTCACACTATGTGCCATTGTTGTCCTCATCATCCTCACTGTGAGGTGCTCAGGGCTGGTGGCATGGTCTTGCACCATTGTTGCCATTGTTGTCACCTGGGGCATGTGGGACGCTGCAGCAGAGGGGCAGTGGTGGTGGTTCTGTAGTACAGTGTGTTGCACACCCCATTGTCCTTGTCCTCGTCGGGTGGTAAAGGAAGAGGATGATGTTCAAGTTGCTTGTTGTTGTCATCTCCGTTACTTGATGGTGATGGAATGAGGCAGAGTCACAGACTGGAAGCACACAAGTTCAAATATGAACCATCACGTGACCACATGTGATGACTTGCCTGCAAAACTGTTGAAGTCCCCCTTACCAACCTCATAATGACGCAATGGTGCTGACTCATCCTTGTCCTCACCCACTCTTACCACCACCACCACCACCATCACCACCACCACCTCATGATGACAATGCCAACAACACAACAATGCAATGGCTCGATATGACCTTGACGTGTCTGGATTGCTTGGTAAGTCGATCTATGTGACTGACATCTTGTAGGTTGTGATTTGAGTCATCCTCAGTGATGCGGTGGGTATGGACAGGTGTGAGGTTGTTGGGCATGGTTGGGAGGTGGTGTGGATGGTGCAGGTACATTGCTCATTGTGTCCTGTTGCTGCCCATGCTGATCCGTCTGGTATTCAGCTAGCGCCTCTGTCTCAACTTGTTTTGAGTCGTGGGATGGTGCACTCATTGTGCCATCTATCTCCCATCATTCACTGTCTTATTCAACACATTCACATCGACTTCACAGTCCCAATCACTCTTGACACATCCCAACTCGATCTGGTTGCCCTCAGTACCTCCTGGCCCTGTATCTCGATGTAGTGTGTTCATTTTGATGTCATGCTCATCCCAATCAGCTTTGGTGTCTTCCCTGGTGCTGTGGCAGTTATGGTGTACTGCTGTCTTGCGTTTCAGGTTGTCTGGATGCTCTGGAGGTCCATATGGTGAGTTCTTTTCCTCATTCTGCTTTGGGCATTTTTGCTCATGTTCTGACATGTTCTGCAGCTGCTTTGGATGTTCCCTAGTGTCCTCATCATGCCTAGGCGATGCCATCATGTGTGTGTTGTGTCCTGGGCTGTCCTGAGCTGTCCAGGTAGGTCTTCCTCTGAGTCATCTGGCTGCTCTGGGTGTACCCACCACAGGTACAGACCCATGGTACCCTTAATGTGGGTATGTACCTATGGCTGTGAGTACAGGTAAGCCATGGGTATGGGTCCAGGTCAGCACTCTGGCACCCACGGGTTTACCCATGTAGTTCCCTATCTTGTGCTCATCTTGTGCTCACTGCTGCCCCTGCCACTCCCTTGCTGTCACCTCACCCTCATGCTTGCCTGTGAATACAAACGGTGACCTGCATGAAAATCATAACGTGCTGAGTCATGTACATATCCTATGACCAAGCCCTTCTGGCTATAAATAGCCAATACCATATGCTATCATCCCTCCAAGTTTCGT
>JBBPOB010000256.1:0-21360 GCA_038091275.1 Tylopilus subfusipes
AGCGGGTAACGGTTCTTCATGGATATCACCGTCAAAGCCGATGATGTGAGAATTGGGTTCGACTAGCAGGACTCGAGCACTGGGAGAAATTCCTTGATATGGAACTCCAGTTACTGAAGGATCCTGGGCTAGGGGATCGGAGCAAATGTGTGATAGGGGCGTTCCCTCGATGCTGGCCGTCGCTGAGGATATCAACGGGGAAATCTCTGAGTCACCCTCTCTAGCAGTGCAAGCAAGAAAATCGCTCCGGGAGTACGACGGGGGATCAGGAAAGGGAGAAGTACCCAGACACGAGGGTGGATATAAAACTTCCATGACACTGCGAAATGAAGGCAGCGAACGGCGAACATGGTTCCGTGAGTGGGGTCGTAGAGCAGTGCGTGTGGATTCCACAACCTCTTCAGTATCCTTGGACGAAACGTGAGTTGAAATACAACAGTCAGCAGTGCTGTGCATACGGAACGCATGACGCAGAAAGCACAAGTGCAGTCCAGGATATAAACCGTCTCTGACATGGCGGTAGGCCAATGTTGTTGGGAGACGGCATCGTTCATCTGTTCAGGATAGTCGGTGTCCAGTGCGTCAGCCTGGGATACCATTGATCATGAGGATTTCTGAGAGGTAGAACTTATCGACATGCCTGATACTCGGACTGGGATAGGAACGGTTGTTGCTCTTGCCTAGGGCGAGAGAGGTAGGGTTCATGAAATCTTCCCCTGAAGTTGGGCAACATGGCGGGGACTGGAGAGGAAGGCGTTGAGGAATGTATGACAGGAGGGACATTGGGATGGTAAGGCGGCGAATTTAAACGGAGCGAAGTGAATTGGGGTCAGGAGTTGAATTGAAGCTCCAGTGAATTGATTCCGCTCCGGCAAAAACTGAGGCCTGAGGAGACAGGGGCTACATGAAAGCTGTGCATCCAAATTCAAATGTAATCAGTGATCGTCCCTTTAGCCTGGATGTTATCCGCCGGGGCAGCTGCCCTTGGTAGCCCGGCTCAGTCATGTGTAGCACGCGATGGGCATCGGCGACGGCAAGACTTGCTTGTGTCTCTGCGCAGGGTGTCAACAACGGAGGTTGGCAATCTAAATACCGTGTGACGACAGCCACCTAGGTCGGCGAAACCGAGTCACCCCTGGCGCCTCTCGATCTCGATATTCGGGGATTACCTCGCAGCGGTCCGGAGGTGTGTCGGGCGCGGATCAGATGGTTAGATTGTTTGGCCGTGTTTGCGTGTGTATTGAGTGTATAAAGTCGACGTGTCCTGTCGACGTGTCTCCTTGCAGCTCTCACAGCAGCCACGTCTACCAAGAAATGCGCAGTTCCTTTTGACCATATCCCCTTTCTTCTAACGAACCGCCTGCCCTTACACCATGACACAACAGTGCGCTTTCGTAGACCCCTCCTCCCTCTCCCTCCCCTCCTCCCTCAAGCGTCCCGCTTCCCCCACCTCTTCCACAGACCACTTCAGTCCTCGTCCCACCGATGAGCCCCCTCGCAAACGCCCTCGCTCTGCCATTACACCCGAGGAGCGCAAGGAGGCCCGTGCCCACCGCAACAGAATAGCCGCCCAGAACTCGCGCGACCGTCGAAAGGCACAGTTCACTCACCTCGAACGCAGAGTCGCCGAGCTTGAAGAAGAGAATAGACGTCTCCGCGCCGGCATTCACGTCAGCCCATCCCCGTCCGTCTCCACAGTCTCCGAGCTAGACGTCGTCGCCATCCAGCGTGAGCAAGAACAGCTTCGCAAACGCGAAGAGGAGCAACGCGAGCGTGAGAACCAGGAGTTGCGTGAACGAATACGGACACTCGAAAAAGGTTACGAGGCCGTCGTACGGGCTTTGGCAGCCCAGGCCAATCCCTCTGTCACTTCAGCCATACCTACCCCCCCTGCAACAAGCCCAACTCCAGATGTTCCATCGCATTCCCAACCGTCCTCACAACCAACATCGAATCCGGATTCGAATACTTCAACCCCCTTGTCACCGAATGCCGCTTCTTCATCATCGGCGCCTCCCCTGACACTTTCGCCGACCTCTTCAAACTCCACCCTTGTCAACAGCCCTCTCCTTTTTGCGAGCGGGGATTCATTCGATTACTCCCAAAGTCCTACTCTTCCGACGGGTGATGAGTCACATGCCTTACCTCCTGTGTCGCTCGACCTTTCCTTAGCCGATAACACTCCCACTCGCCACCTAGCACGGGTGGCGAACACTACCGGTCCTTCAGTAGTGCCCCTGCAGCGGGTGGGCAGTGCACAAGTGGCGATGGGACCGGCGAGCACCCTGAGGTGTTCGGCAGTGATGCGACCCAGGTTAGTCCCTTGTGCTTGTTCTTTCTCGATTTCACTCATATTCTACCTCTAGCTCGAAGACGAGGCAACGTCAGATGCTGCCATCACGCGTCTTTTTGCGGAGATCCTCGCGTCGCCGCCGCTTGGCTCTAGCACTCTTCCAAGCTCTTGCACTTCGTCAGAAGACGCATTTAGCAAGGAGGTGCTGACTAAGACCGAGACTAGTCCCTCTGATGATGGGCCTGGCCTGGGCATTGGTATGGGTGGTATTGACACTGTCGACTGGGTAGAAGAAGTCCGCGCAGAGATGGATATGGAGAAGCTACTAGAACTGCTTCCGAACGCACAGGATGTCGCTGTCGATGCGATCCTTCATACGAATGTCAATCTCGACGCAGACATGGATCTCTCAAGTGCTCTCACATGGGACGGGGTTAGTGTCTTTTGATTCCTATCATCCCGAGCGCACTCTCGAGATACCATCGCGCTCGGAAAACCAAAACGTCAGCTCTACGCTGTAATCTATGTCTCCAGGTTCTAGGCATCTCTCCTCCATTAAACGCATGGACCATGTCCCCCACAATCTCGTTCGCCAGTTGGTTCTACCTATTTACTACCCTACCTGTCGTATTGGTCTTTTCTCATCGTCTTGTTTCTATTGACGTTTGGTACTCAGTTCGTCGCAGAAGTGGACCACCTTCGGACCACTGCCTTCGTGTCTCGCTCATTACCCTTTTCTTTCCCCTCGCAGGCGGCTCCGCCAAGTCGCTTGTACACTCGATGCTGTTCTCCCAGTCGCGTCCGTTCATGCGTTTCTCCCCATTAGGGTCTGATGAAATGAATGATGCGGTGCGTGCTCTGGTGAGCGCTTGGGATGTATGCGTGCTTGTCATTGTCAGCTGGTTTGTGATGTGGGTTTCGCTTATGTTGTGACTCTTGGATGCATTGGTCGGTCTGTTCGATGTCGGTACAAACACGCGATGAATTGATTCTGATGTCAATTTCCCGAGTGCGTCAAGGCCGTCTTGGTAGCTGGGATCGAGTCGGAACCGAGCGTCGATGTAGATCGAGGTTTGTATGCAACCCCTTCGTCGTTACTTGGCCCCCAAGTTGCTCCGTGCACACTGATTCTTGACAGAAAAGAAAACAATACCTCTCCTTGGACAATTACTGCCGTCTTATTGGCACCCATCAAATCTAGTATACTCTTGACTTGGGTATAGTGGACGAATTTGCGCCACTCACGTGCAACGTAGTCCTAAGCGTTAGGCGACGCGTTGGATAGCGACGCGAGGGCTGTTCTGCTAGCGATCTGCACAGCGACCTTGTCAGTTTACTAGGTTCCATCAATTGACCCAGCCTCTGCAAGAGCATACGAGTGAACGGCAAGGGGCATACAAATATACAAGTACTGAATGGGAGTAACGTGGACACTACAAAGAAGGCACAGCGCGTGGTGGCGAGCGATATCTTCTCCAACTTGTGTCATGGCGATGTTCACTCAGGCAAAACATTTTTTTTCACCACCCAATATGCTTTACGGATACACATGCTGACTGAATGCAGGATCAAACGACAGGGACAACGTACGGTGGTCTACTTCATGTCATCGTCATGTTCATCATCCCCTGGCTTGAGGCCAGCTTTTTCGAGTGCTTCTTTAGAGGTATAGTCGACCTTGCGACCACGCGTGCGCCGACTAAGGATCGCAGATGGGTCAATCTTTTCCTCCTCCTCCTCCTCCTCCTCCTCCTCCTAAACACGCGAGATTTACGGATAAACACTCGGTGCGAAGACATGTGAGGTGGCGTTTCACGTACTTCTTCCGTCTCTTCGTCCTCGTCCTCGCTATCTTCGTCTTCTTCGTCTTCTTCGTTTTCTTCCTCCATGGACAGATCAGGATCGACAGAGCGCTTTCCTTTGCCCTTGCCTTTGCTCTCTGGCGATGTTAAGTCTCCACCCGAGCCATTGGAGGGTGCACTAGGAAATGAAGCCGAGTTGGGATTGAACGGGTGGCGAGGGGATGGGCGTAAACGAAAACGCACCCAGCTGCGGTCGACATGTACCGAAATTGCTATCCTGGAGGATTGCGGTGTGAAAGAACAAACGAGGACGCGTTGGTGCACGTCTGTTGGTGTCTATTTGGGACTATTAACCCAGCCACAAATAAACCGACGAGTGGGCGAGTGCCAGGGCAACGACGTGATCCGCCCACGTAACAAGCGAGAGAGTCCTCGTCTTTGAGAGTGAAGATGGACCGAGTGTTTTGGGTGACCAGAAGAGGGTGACTGCCCTGACCGTCACGACGGCTGCTGTATACGAAAAAGGGACGGGCGTCCTCGAGGTGATGGGATCGATCGACATGGCTAGCCGAACGGGTCGGTGCGATGATCCAAGTGTCGGCTCACCTCACTTTGGATGAGATCTTGTTATCATTCCGCCGTGGTCGCTCGTCGCAGAAGAGCACGACATTGTCGGGTGCGGATATCTCTGTCTGAATGAGCGTGTGAGCGCGAGATCTTATACAGCTCCTCCTCTGATCTCGTTCCTGTCTGCGTGGTCGCATCCCCGGTAAGCGAACATAATATTATAGCCTGCCGTTCTCTCCTCCTCGACGACCAAAACGACGTCCAGCACACCCGTAGTACTTCCGCTCTTTCTCCCACCTTCCACTTCCGACCCCCTGCCTCGGCGCCCGACCCCTCCTGTTCCCGCGAGGCTTAATCCCTTTCCCCACCCTTCTCTTCACTCTTCTTCCACCAATGTCACGAGCGCTCGTCTCCCTGTCCCCCGGCGATCCAGAAAAAAACGCAGGTCCTATCTTTGTCCCACCCCCAATGCAGAGGTTGTCCCGCTCCTTCTCTGGTGTCCTCAACCCCCCTTCAAAGCCCAAGTCCCCTTCTCTTCGTACCCCAAATCTCCCAACCCAACCCACCCCTACTCCCCTTCCCGGTCCAAACAGAGCACCAGGCACCGTGGACTCCCCTCCCCATCCGTCCTCCTCCAAGCCTTCAAACATCTTCCCACGTCTACACCGTCTCGAAATTGCAGACGACATGGCAATCAGCCACAAAAAGCCTCCGCTCGTTGACCTCAAGCTGTCCTCCACTTCCTTTCTCGATGCGGTCGCAACGGATACCGACTCGGATAAACCCCTCTATGCCGTCGAGACCGTCGGTTCGTCTACCACAGTCTGGCGGTCAGATCCCTGGGATGGCTCTGCTAAAATCGCCGACATACGTTGGCCCAAGGATCTTCCTCTCAAGGGAAAGTGCAGGGATAATGCACAAGCCCCAACTGTCCAAATGGATGGCCTTCGCTGGAGAGACGTGGCCAGTCTCCTCAAGTACAGTGGTCTAGGCAGGTGGGTGATCCGTTGTCGTGCTTGTTTCTACACGGCTCTTGACCGTTCTTCGCCTGTCCAGCTCGCGCAAGTTCCACATACCGTATCATCCGCATGCGCTCAAGTGGAAGCGAGAGCGGAATGTGTTCGTCGTACGTGTTTCCCAGTCGGCTTATCCGCGCGGTCTGACACATCTATTCTAGTGCACGACACCCACATGCAAGCGCCCTGTAGCAACCTTGGAATCCCTCAACGATACCGACGCACCACCCAGACTCAAGGTATTCGAGACCTTGGTTAGCTTCCATGAATCTGTGCCTCGGCTTGACCATGCGGGCATATCTCTCTTTCTCCTCGACCACCTTTTTGTCACTGCTCTGTTACTTGTTACCGAGCCCGACGATTGGATGACCCTCTCCCGAAATCCAACCACCCTCGACAATCGGCCGGCCGATGCGCCGCTTTCATTTAGGACCGCTTCCGTTACCCGTGCTTCCGCTCGGCAATGGAGGAAAATAATGTACGGTGAACCCATGTATCCCTCGCTTAAAACGCCGGGGCTCGACAAAGGCATCGGCAATGCCTGCGAAGACGCCGACGTTCTCGACATCTCTGAACCGCCACAATTGTCGACGTCCGTTCGCCAATGGCGAAAAATCGTATATGGGGAGCCACTTTATCCTTCCTTACGTCCGCAGTCAACTGACGGTTTCGATCTCCCGCCAAGACCCAGCACGGCAACTAGTTTTTCATCCGAGTCCGCATATTCCCCTCCCACTCCCTCCTCCGCCCCTTCCACGGGATTTTATGACGCGCCGTTGCTGTTTCATGGCACTGACAGAGCGACGCCTCGTAGTGGCATTGGAACGAGACGAGTCTCTCCACCATTGGCACTCTCTTCTGGTACTCTTTCCCCCATGCCTTCCTCCGAATGCATACCAGTTTCTGCATTTCCCATTTCGGTTCCACCAGGCACACGACGGGAACTACCGTCCCCTCCATCGTCCTATCAACCTCCGCCTTCGGTCCAGCCTTGGTTACATCGCTCACGTTCATCACCGAAACTCAGCCAATGCACCCAATCACCGATTCCATCTATAGATGATCGAGACGATCTCACTAATCAGAGTCTACTTACACGTATATCCAACGTACGGCAACTGCCTACCCCACCACCTCGAGAGTCGCCTGTTCGATCTCCGCAGGTACAAATGCGACCTCCGGAGGGGAAGCGGGTCTCACATATGCCCCAACGGAGTCTACCACCGACGCCGGGGTCAATCTCTAGATCGTCATCGGCCATGGAACCACTCCATGGGCACTCGTTTTCGCAAGTGGTAGCTTCCCAGACACCGCCGATCTCGACTGTGGTTCAGCCGTCTAGCACCCAGCCGGGACCGTCGACGGCAACCCAGAATGATGGAGCCGTGCGTAGCCGACGCGCACGACTTGAGAAAGACCCTGACGAAGTTATCAACTGGATGCGGAACATTACTCGTTCGCACCGTCGACGTGCCATTGACAGGGATGACGAGGACCCAACTTGTGGTCCATATGATGCCACGTACGAAGCACCGCCCCCGGCGTACAACGCTATCGACTTTTCCACGCCTCCACAGGCACGATCACCACCCGAAGGTACTGAGAGCTGAATGGACACACTGTAGCGCTGATTTCTCCGTTTCGTTTATTCTTTCCTCGGGATCCGGAATCCTTTGGCTGCACTAAGCCGTCAATGTATTAATCATACCATAATGCCGATTTACTCATTCGATTCACTTATATCTTCGCATTTTTAACCATTCACCCGCTCATAGCATACATGCATCGTATTCATCTAGCTCTCCTCCGTTGTGCATCTGATGATGTCTGGTAATCCTGTCCCTGGTTTTCCCGTTTCGCGTGGCCCCCTTGACACCTAGCTATCGAGCTTTTTGTACCTGTAGATGGATCAACACACGACGTCTATGACCGTGACGCTGGAGGTGCGATCGGTACGACCGTCTGATCGGCTGCCACGCCACAGCTCCGAGAGAACGTTCCGTCCCACATCCAACTGGATACGCTCGACATCATGACAAGCTCCACCGCTCCAACCAACGGGCACATCTCCTCGACGTCGACTTTCGGGGGTGCAAGAGAATCACCCCGTTCCTCCATCAATAGAGATGCCACCGGAGCAACATTTATCGTCGTGATGGTAAGTACAGAACCAACATTCGAATCCGATCGCAGAAAAAAGAGTTATCATGAGGCCTGCACGTCCTCTCTCGTACGCGATCAAAACGTGCGTCTTTGACGTTTTGATCCTTTGACCGTCTCTCTAGATGGTGCCTGCCTTTTCATCTCGGTGCGATCATGTCGAAACTGGGTACTTTCCATACCCTTCGTTTCCTTGCTCTCTCTCCTTTTTCAATGTCGACTGATCGCTTACGATGCATGCTGATCGTGTCCTTGTTGATATCGTAGGGCGTGTCCGGGACGGGCAAGTCAACTCTGGGAGCGGAACTTGCGAGGGCGCTGCGCCTCCCGTTTATCGATGGGGACGACCTGCACCCGGCTGTCAACGTCGAGAAGATGTCGCGCGGCGAGCCGCTCGACGATGGAGATCGCTGGCCGTGGCTCGAGACGATACGGAGGACGGCGGTCGAGCGTGTGTTGGGTCAATTGGGAGAGCAGGTCGGACCGGCGGTCGTGGGGCCAGGAGGGTCGGCCAAGGACGAGGCGAGCGCAGGTCGGGTTGCGGAGACGGAGATGCGAGACGGGGTGCCGAGGCCGGGTGTGATCGTGGCGTGTTCGTCGCTGAAGAAGACGTACCGCGCGGTGTTGCGAGGGGAGGGCGTGCAGATGCAGCAGGGGTCGACCTCGGACGCGATGTCGCTGCCCACGTATTTCGTGTATCTAAAGGGGGACAGGGACGTGTTGATGGCGCGCATGGCGCATCGACAGGGGCATTTCATGAAGGTGGGCATGTTGGCGAGTCAGCTGGATACGCTGGAGAGTCCTGAGGACGAACCTGGGGTTGTGACGGTGTCGGTGGAGATGTCGACGGCAGAGCAGGTCCAGAGGGTCGTCGAGGTGCTCAGAGAGTGCTAGTGATCCATGGCGTCGTCGGGTGTATAGCCACCTCACATACGGCTTGCTCTCACCCAACCACCACAGAATGAACCACGGACACGGCGGGCACGGCGGGCACGACATGCCCATGTGCACCATGCACATGCTCTGGAACACTCAAATCATCGACACCTGCATCGTCTTTCCCTCCTGGCACATCCACTCCAACGCCCAGTTCATCCTGTCGTTTGCAGCCATCGTCTGCCTCGGCGTTTTCTACGAATACTTCCGTGTCTTTCAGCGCAACGTCGATGCGCGCATGCTGGAGCGGGTGAACAAGGGAAAGAGGGCCCTGAGTCCAAGTCCCGTCGTGAGCAGCCGAAGCACGCCCGAGCGCGCGGGGGAAGACACCGGGTTGATCAACGGCAGGCGAGCGAGACACATCGTGGGGTGAGCCCGGCGCATTGGTGTTGGTGAGACATTGACCACTCGTTGAGCAGAGCGGCGCTGCCCTCGCACTACCGTGCGTTGCGTGCCGTCTTGTACGGCGCTTCCGTGTTGTTGTCGGCTTTCCTCATGCTGGTGTTCATGACTTACAACGTACGTCGTCTTTCGTTCTTGGGCGTGTTGGTCGTGGTGTCTGAAAGTCATATACATCAGGGATATCTTATCTTTGCGGTCGTCGCTGGCGCTGCTATCGGACACTACTTCTTCACCGGATCTGTAGAACCCGACAGCAAGGGCATGGCGTGTCACTAGCGTACACTATAGATGATGAAGGATCTCCATGCCCCACATGCATACACATTCTCACTCTATCTTCTTGAATTTGGGTAGCGTTTTGGTTTTCTTTGGGATCGATATCAGTGCCGAGACAATAAGATTGACGGTAGGAAAGTACACGTGTCGACCTATGACTTTATCTCTGTATCTTCGTTCTTTTTCGCCAAATTATGCGCCTTGAGGAGGGCATCGATCTCGGCTGGTTTGTATATCTTTGCCTTTGGTTGCTTGGCTGCTTCATCGTACGTCAACACGGCAAATTCCACTACATGACCCAGCCGTCGGCCAATCAGCACAACGGTCAACAAAGACAGAGCGATGCGAGACTCACGTTTCTCGC
Organism: Tylopilus subfusipes; assembly: GCA_038091275.1. Taxonomy (NCBI): domain Eukaryota; kingdom Fungi; phylum Basidiomycota; class Agaricomycetes; order Boletales; family Boletaceae; genus Tylopilus; species Tylopilus subfusipes. The sequence continues at coordinate 9,817 of JBBPOB010000256.1, forward strand.
TACCCAAAGTGGTACTGTCCATGGTCCTGCTCATCACCCTCAGAACGAGCCCGATTGCTTCCTCGACACCAATGTCGACCTTGTATTCTTGTTTGAGAAGGCTCTGGGCCGTCCCGCTATTCGCGCCAATGCAGGTTGCTTTCCAACCCGAGTAGTTTCCCGAAGGGTCTGAGTGGTAGAGTTGGAAGCGATAGTGTGGGTCATAACCAGCATAGAGGAGTGAAACGCCAAACGGACGAAGACCTAGAAAGGAGCGCTGTGCAGAGGACGAAGTGGGCACGGGCGAGCATGGACGTACCACCATATTGAGTATACCCTTGTTTCATGTCGCAAAGGCGTTGTGCGAGCTGCTCGACGGGTATGTCTTGGTTGTACTGCAACAAGTATTTCTGTGCCACGGTGCGGGCGTAGTTGACGAGCGAGTTGGCATCGGACGTGATCCCTGCGACGCCGGCGATCACGTTCCTGCGTCCGACGACAGGTATCAGCGGGGGACCACGGGCAGAAGAAGTGAAGGGGACGGGACGTACGTGTTGAGGAGGAACATCTTTTCGCCGCTACCACCGTATCCACCGCGTTCCTTTGCGCTGGAGAGATCGAGAAGTTTGCCGGTGACACGTTTTTCGGCAGCGAGGACGACACCGTCTTTGGCGAGGACGCCCAGGACGGTGCCTGCGTGCGAGATGGCTTCCATCGCATATTCGACTGTGGAGGTGATCGTCGTGCTCCGCGTGGCTGGGTGGAAGAGATGGGACGGGACGTACTCTGGTATAGGCGACCTGTGTGGTGGGGATGAGCATGTCGCTGGTTGTGAGTGCGATCGAGGTCGTACCTTCTGGGGAGAATATGGTTGTTCGACCTGTAGATGATCGAGTCGGTCGCGTACGTTTTCGAGATGGATATAGATACGCACTGTCATATCTTCTTGCCTAGCGAGATCGTTAGCTGTGATCTGAGTTGAATGCGAGCGGGGCTCACCATGGTTGTCGTCGATGGGAGATGACGCATACGCGTGCGCGTCGTGCTAGGAACCCTCGGCAGTTACCGACTAGCCTACCCTCGGCAGATCCGCCAGTACCAGTACAGAGACAAAACTCTCATTTGCGATGCAAGCATCCATCCCGGTCGCTCTGCCCTCCTGGACTGGAGCACCGTCAACGCCATGATCACCCAGTACGTCAGGGGCTATTTCCTCACAGCTGCTCTCATGCCTGACCGTCGCTAGCTTTCACCTCGACCACATAGGTGCTTTGACCTACATGACTAAAGAATTCATGATCACCAGCAAGTGGACATCGTAGTTGCAGGACGGTCTTAGTACGTGTTACAGCATGTATCGTACTTGTAACGCAATGTACATACTTTTTGGTTCTCTGCTCGAGCGACTCCAGATCACCATCTCACCCCACTGGTTCGCAGAGCATCCTCAACGAGCCCGAAGAAATCCTGTCATCGAAAGGAGGACACTGTCGACAGTGTATCGTTCAGTGCCCACGTCGAGTTCATGTGGCAAGTGGGCCATCGTTTGCACGGGAGACGGGCAGTTACTTTCCAGGTCCCAAACCGGACAATCCGTGTTTGTACGTATTTGTGTTCGGTGTACGAGTCGAGTCGACAAGTTCCCCCGTCCCGTCTCCCCCTCATCTGATCATCATGTCCTACGCCGAAGCTGCCTCTGACTCCCTCAGACCGATCCTCCTCCGCTCGAGCACCCCTGGTAAGCACCCCTCGCCCTAATCACCCCAGTCAGACCGACTTCTCTTCTCGCAGCTCCCAACGAGAAAGGTATTCTTTTCCTCCCAATCTCGCTCCAACTTCCTGACACCCCCTCCAAGTCCTCCTCTATCTAGAGGGCCTCCGAGAATCACAAACAATCGGTTCGCCCAGCTCGTCCGGGTTTCCAAACATCCCCCTTCCCTCTTCCAAACTGAGCGCTCTCGACAACGATCATGACTTTGACGACATAAACTCAAACGTGCAAGACGGTCGCAAGACCCAACTCTCCATCGGTGGTCGGTCGGCCGTCGTGCGTACCCCATTCGTCTCCTTTCCCTTCTTTCCGCATTCACCGTCCCGTTCATAGCATGAACCCAGCCCTCATGATCCACCGGGACCTCATTACGAGTCCTTTGATTCCGGCCCTTCCTTTGGAAACTTTGGCCCCCTCCCAGATCGTGCCGCTCACAATGGCCCTCCCTGGGGTAACTCTTGGGAGGTACGTTACTTTCCTGCACACACGTCATACAAACGCCGTGCTCACGACACGTCGGTTCCCCAGTCCCGAGTGAACGGTACCGCGTATACCGGCGCCAGAATCCCTCTCCCCGCTTCCGTCGCTTCTCCTCCTGCCGCACCGCTACACATCAACGTGGAACCACCTTCGACTCCAAGTGGTTCAAAGTCGCAATCACGTTCCCAGTCGAGCGCCGCCCAGTACAAGTCACAAATGTCCGTCGTTTCTGTCGCCGAGAGCGAATCTCGCGAAACAGTCACTGTGCGCACGGTACGTCTCATACCCTCCGCAATCCGTCGTATCTAACCGACCCTCTTCTTTTTACAAGCAAATGAAGGCCCCAAGCAAGGCTCCAACCGTGCACAGCGCTGCTCCCGAGGAAACACTCATGTCGCCCTCCCGTCGATCCCGTGCCGGTTCCAAATCACAGTCACAGTCTCGCGCTGCTGACTATCCGCCCTTGCCACCCAGCACCATGTTGAGTCCGTCTGGACGGACCAGCCAACTCCCGACATCCCCCCGTTCACATCACCGTGCGCCTAGCATATCTCCCTCTGATTCGCCAAGCCAGGCCCCCCTGAAGGCGATGCGCAAGGCTCTAGAGAAAGAACAAAGAGAGAAGCTTCGCTCACTCGCCACCATGTCCCAAGTGAACGATGAAGGCGTCGCCTCGAAACGTGGCACCCCCACGAGTCCCATGTCACCTTCGCATCAAAGCAGGCCCTTCTCTCCCTACCGCCATGCCCCCACTAACGAGGATCTTCTTCATGCTGCATCTGCCGCGGCTCTACAAACCCAAAAGGCAGTTTCTCAGGTCGGCTCCCAAGTAGCTTCGCAGGTTCATTCACAGGCGAATGGAGGAGGAAGCAAGGTCTCGCATGTTTCACAATATACACACATTACTCAGCAGTCCCATCATACCCAGTTGACGCAGCGCACTCATCAGTCTCGCCAATCTACTGCGCCTGTCGACGAGGACGGGGTAGTTACCCCAACACCTTCGCGTCCTCCCTCGCCCTCTTTCTCTCTGAACGCAGCTGAAGAGGAGATAGTTGCTCAAGCCCTTGCAGCACGTGGCGCTGGTGATCGCACTTCATATGCGCCAAGTACTCTGGAACCTGAGATTGTGAACTCTCACTTCCATGACATGGACTTGTGCATCCTTCTCCACCAGATGGACGATGTAAACACGCACGAGGTTGTCAAGAAGGCGCTCCGGAAAGCCGTCCGACAGCGTGTAAAGAAGCTGGGAATGAAATACGACGCCGAGGTATCCCTGCTGTCTTTGTGGCGTTCATCGTTTAATTTTATTACAGTCGATCAAACAGTATCGCAAATCGTTCCATGATCACGACCCGAGTGTCCACCTCGATGGGGATTGGGAACCCACGATCCCGGTAGGTACTCTTTGGGGTACATGCGCGTCAACACATTGACCCCGCCGTTCAGCGAGAGCCTCCGGAGTGGGCCAAGGAATTGATAAATGGAATGATCAAGATGCACGAGCGCCTTGATGTCTTGAGTCCTCAGTCTTTCAATGCATCTATACCCCCTCGCAGTCAGGAGTCGTACGCTGAATCCGCCGATTCACGTCAGCAGTACCGTGGGGGGGACACCGAGTACACGGAAGGTGACCAATACGGACAGACGCCCCGCACGCAGACTGTCAACATCAATACACAAGTCACAGGCACTGTGGCAGAGTCGATGTACCAGGCTAACGAGACTGAAATAGTTGGTGAGTGTCGACGAGCTTGTCTATGATGCCCATTCTCATATTGGTTGCTCCGTACAGACGAAGAATATACCAATGGCGATAACAGTACCCAGCGATTCGAAGCACAGACCTTGACCGAGACGCGCGAATACTTGAACGCGGATCGTGACGATTCTCCTGGACAACAGTTCTTGGAAGAAGAGTTGTACAAGTTGAGAGTGAAGCCCGGAGGCAGCCAGTCCGGGGTCACTCACAAGACTTGGGAGGTTGCTCGAGACGATCGAGGGTACGAGGAGGGCCATGGTGCGTTTACCGAGTCCGGTCTCCCAGAGATTCCAGACGGCGGTAACTATACTGACCGGCGAGTTCCGTCTCCTCCCTTGCCACCTCTCCCGCAAGAAGCAAACAGGCGAGATCTTGTTCCTTCACAAAATTCGCAGCTATGGAACTCTGGGCACGAAGTTAACGAAACGACGCCGCCGCCGTGGCAACGCATTCACCAACGATTGCTCAATTGGGCTATCATCTGGCCAATGAGCGAGATTGATGCGGCCCTCACGAGCACCACTCGAGGACAACAAGTCGATGAGGTAGCCTTGAGCATCTGGTCGACACAAACGTACAAGCGCTACGTAAGGAGTCGAATGACGGACGTACCCGGAGGAAAAGTGGATAGATTGTTCGTGCCCCCCAACGTGGCAGATGCTATCAGCACTGCCGTGTTCAACGGACGACATGGAGATGCCTGCGGAATGTTGAGGGAACTGTGGGCGCCGTTCGGATTTGAAGGTGCACCGCGGCTGATCGTCGTGCTGGCGAAGCATCGTTCGGATGCGAATCACTGGGTCGTGCATAGGCAAGTAGCCTATTCGTTGATTACGTGCAAGTTTCGAGCCAACCTGGGTCCCGCAGATTCTCTTTGCCAGACGGTGCATTGACCACATACGATTCCTACCCTGAGCGAACGCTACCAGATGGCCGGGTGAGTGCACATTTACCTGTCTCTGGAAACCTGCTGACTCTAGTTTAGCCCCTTGGATGGTGGTTCGCAATCCGAGTTGCATGGCCGGGCGCAATTTACGCAAACCCCGACCACCTCATGCAAAAGATGGTCCGCCTCCACCGGCCCATGCAACTCAACATTGACAACTCGGTCGCTGCCGCTGGCATTTGGCGCAACGTGCTAATGGGCTCGCGGGCCGAGCGCAGCCTAGACCTTGAACGCCTCCGAGATCTCATCAACACGGAAGTGAAGAACCTACGTCAACGGAAACTGCAAGGAAAACTATCCATCAGTTCGCCCAAGCCCCATTACGAGGACATGTAAGACGGAATGTTAGACGACTTTTACCCTTGCCCTTTTTTTTCCATCCTATGTCTATTTCGTACGAAACTGTTGTATGTAAACCTATGACATGATTTGATTTCTGCTGCCGCTTCTCTTTATTTCACGCGTTTGTTTCTACTGTGCTGGGGAGGACTTTACTGACCTTTGACTGAATGGTGAACGAGAGGTTGATTCCTGAAGCTGGCCTGATACATGTACGCGTACAGTAAGAATAACTAGTACCTTGAATTGTTTTGAACGACTTGATTGACGCATCCAAGTGCCACCGATGGATCGATAAGGCACAGGATCGACGAAGATGATGATTGTTTAGTGCGCCTTTGCAGAACTTGTCGGCCAGATTCTCTAGCGCACATTGTCGTGGGTGCTATTAAATGGTCCATGTACACACCCTTTTCACAGTTTTGCTCTGCAAGAGCGAGGATGCACCTGAGCAGTCGCCCAATTGGCCAGTGTCTGGTCCACGAGAGGTACTAATCCTTGCGCGAAAAGACTGTCCTGATAACATGTAAACGTACGAAGGAGCTTGCGAAAATCAAGATTTCCCATCGAATTTGGTGGGGGCGTTGTCTACGATCAACACAGGCGTTCTTGCCCTGCTCCCGTCTTCCGTAGAAGAGATCATCTTCGTTTTGGACGCGACGGTGATAGAGACGATGCAAATTATTGTCCAACCTCTCCCTATGACGCGACTTGGTCGCAACGCTACCGAGCCGATCATTGGCAGCTCATCTCCCTAGATCCTGCATGCTCTCTGCCAACGAGGCGTCGAGATCTGTCTGGGGAATCGTCGACTGCGCCGTAGACGTGTTCTCCAAGACCTGCAATACGATTGCTCGTGTCATGACTCATGTGTCGCTATTCGAGTTCACTTTGAATCAACGCACGTCGTACAAGACGTCCACATCACGGTTCAGAGCATCCCGGACGCGCTCTGACCGATCTTTGGACCATTTCTGATGCCTTTTCTTTGCAGCTTGACTGATAGCAATGTCTTGTTTGGGCCGAGCTTTGGACTTGCGATTCGTTTTGCTTCCCATCATGGGTGAGGGTGGCTTACATCAGCCGGATCGCGTTCACCCTATGTGGCAAAGCTCGACTCGATAGCCTGAGCTTCGTCTTTCCAGCCACCCGACATCCCAGAAAAACACGCGACATCCAGTGCAATGGCAGACACTCCGACTCTGAGTGTGACTTTGCTTGGTGCTGGTCAAGAGGTCGGACGTTCCTGTTGCGTACTTCAATACAGAGGAAAGACTATAGTCTGCGATGCGGGGGTTCACCCTGCATACAGCGGAATGGCATCTCTCCCGTTCGTCGATGAGCTTGACTGGAGCACCGTGGATGCCATTTTGATCACGCAGTGCGTCGCGAATCGTTGTCTCAGCCAAACGCTAATTCGTGACACCCACAGCTTTCATCTGGACCATGCCGCTGCGCTGACCTACATCATGGAAAAGGTCGGTTGGGATATGTCGTTCATGACTTGCTCTGGCTGACTTCTTCGCAGACCAATTTCAAGGACGGCAAAGGCAAGGTGTACATGACGCATCCAACAAAGGCTGTACACAAATTCATGATGCAAGACTTTGTTCGCATGAGGTTTGTTGTCCGTCTGTGCTCATCATACTTCTCACGTTCGAGTGTAAACAATCTAGTTCTTCGTCGTCCGACGCCTTGTTCACGCCATTAGAACTGTCCATGTCGCTCTCTTCCATCATCCCAGTCTCGGCACATCAGCTAATCACACCATGTCCGGGTGTTTCCTTCACGCCGTATCACGCGGGACACGTGCTGGGAGCTTGTATGTACTTGATCGACATTGCAGGCCTTAGAATTCTCTACACTGGCGACTACTCTCGAGAAGAGGACCGCCACCTCGTGAAAGCGGAAATTCCTCCAATTCGACCAGACGTACTCATCGTCGAGAGTACATACGGAGTTCAAAGTCTGGAGGGAAGAGAAGAAAAAGAACTACGGTTCACGAGCCTGGTCCACTCCATCATCAGGCGTGGAGGGCATGTTTTGCTACCCGCATTCGCCCTGGGCAGAGCACAGGAACTGCTTCTCATTCTGGACGAATACTGGAAAAAGCACCCCGACCTTCACAATGTCCCGATATACTACGCCTCAAGCCTCGCAAGAAAATGTATGGCGGTTTATCAAACCTATATACACACGATGAACGCAAATATCCGATCGAGGTTTGCAAAACGAGACAATCCCTTCGTTTTCAAGTAAGCATTGGTCATCGGGATTCTACTGCACATGCTATATCTTTCGTAGACACATCTCTAATCTTCCTCAGCCCCGAGGGTGGGAACGAAAAATAGCTGAAGGGCCTCCGTGTGTTGTGCTTGCTAGCCCTGGTTTTCTGCAAACAGGACCTAGTCGCGAGCTTCTCGAACTATGGGCTCCTGATCCGAGGAACGGTCTTGTTATTACCGGATACTCCATCGAGGGCACACTCGCTCGGGTGAGTGGTAGTTGGAATGAAACTACCTTTGTTGTTTTTTGCTCGCTCGTCGTGTATCGTATTGTCGAAATGCCACATTGTTTTCCACCTTGATGTCTGAACTGCCTTAACTTATCATTGATTCAAAACTGTCTAGGATATCATGACGGAACCCGAAGAGATTATCTCCCTAAAAGGACACTCAATCCCGCGTAAAATTTCCGTGGATTACATCTCCTTCAGTGCCCACGTTGATTATTCGCAAAATTCGGAGTTCATCGAGCAAGTCAAGGCGCAACATGTGGTAAGTGATGATCCCAGATATGCAGGGTATCGATTTAGCAAAAACTTTGGGGACCCTCAGGTTCTCGTTCACGGAGAACAGACTGCAATGGGACGTCTGCGCGCTGCCATGACGGCTCGGTTCAAGGACCGCGACGAAGACGTCAAGATCCATACTCCACGAAACCTAGAGACGCTCGAACTCTCGTTCCGCGGTGAGCGTGTTGCCAAAGTAAGTCATGAACGACCGTTTCCTACCTCCATCGACGGTGCATTTGGAATAGGCTATCGGTATGCTGGCGGCGAAAGCGCCCCAGGAAGGAGATATTGTTTCTGGCCTCCTCGTGTCGAAAGATTATTCGTATACGCTTCTTGATCCTCGTGATCTGCGAGACTTTGCCGGACTATCGACGACGATCTTGACACAAAGACACAGAGTTGTACTTGGTGTCGGTTGGGATTTGGTACGGTGGCATTTAGAAGGAATGTACGGCAGTGTGGAAGAAGGCCAGGACAAGGATGGAGTCCCTACGATGAGGGCGAGTCTTTTCAGTTCAAGTAACGCCGCCTCTGAAACATGTTTTTTTAGGTCATGGGCGTGGTTGACGTGAAGCGGACGGGTGAACACGAGTTGACGCTGGAATGGGATTCGGGTGCGAACAATGATATGATCGCCGATTCCACGCTCGCTTTGGTTACGGGGATTGACAAGAGTCCGGCATCCGTGAAGCGTGCGTGTCGAACATTCCGCCCCGTCTCCGTCACTAACGATCATTCGATTTCGGCGTAGTTACGACGCAAGCATGCTCGCATCAACACCCTCATGCGGACTCTGACTCAGAGTCGTCGTACACCCGAATACAGCGCCTTGCCTGGTTTTTCGAAGCGCATTTTGGGGAGGTGGAACTGCACATGCCTGAAGAAACCGACCAAGACGAGCAAGAGAACGAGCACGAGGAAGATGCAAGCCGCCGCGACCCAGCATTGATTGTCCGCGTTGATGATGCGGACGCACACATCAATCTCGTCTCTTTAGTATGCGTTTCAGCGTAGTGGGTTGACGTCGATGGTGAATGTTTGTATGCCTCTAGGTCCTGGCCAGTTCGAACGAAGCTCTAAGGAAACGTGTCGAGGCCGTGCTGGATATGGCGGTGACGACCGTTAGTTCGCTCACCGAATCTTTCCAATCGGGTGCATCCGTGGTGCAGGAAGACGCCATAGTTGGAAAGGAAACTGATCGCCAGGACGAGCCGTCAGACATACCGGAGGACTCGGGCTGCTCCACTGGACAGGAATCGAACCCACTCGCGGCCGAAACGTCAAAGTCGGCTGTTATGGGTGCAGTCGAGCCCGAGGGCAAAGAATGATACACGCTACAGTAGGTCTTACTTGGACATTGGGTAGTCGAGTCGTTGCTGTGCCTTATTATTCTGTGTGTCCGAGGAAAGAAAATGCGACGCCATCCACTCTCGAAGGCTAATTTTGCCTGGGCAAACCGAGATCTGTTACTTCCGGGTACTAAATGCAACGGTATAAGGATACTTCACTTCCCTTGTCATAATCTGTGTGTAAATGACCGTGATCAATCAGACATTGGGTGTTCTGCATCTCCACCAATGAGATTGCGGCGAATCAGCCGAGTTAAGCGCTCGCTTCAGCTGTTTCACAGATGCGTTTTTGAGGCTGCCACATATACTTATGTTACTTGAGTGAAGCAGTTTATAACGTTACCGCTTGATGCTCTTTGGTTGGCCTGTCCTCCAATCAAAGCTCTCAAAAGTAGGCAATTAAGGGTCCTATGAAAAAGTTTTTTCTCGCAGAATCGACTGAATCGCTCTGAATCGCTGAGAACCTATCCAAACACACTTCCCGGTTTACAGAAACGGTACTTTGCAGAGTCTCTCACCAGCCAAATGACTGTGCCTGGACTTTCTAAACTGGGCGCCATAATGGCTCGCTTGAGCTGTAGATTGGTGATGATGGACCTGACCGCCACGCCGTGGCCCTGTCGAGCTGGAGTCGCTTGTCGACCTGTGACACTGCGGAGCTGTCATGCTGTAAGATGCTGTCACGCTGCCGTACTGTGTGAAAACAAGGGGTTTGCATCCTCATTCTATCAGATTGCATCTGACATACTATGCACCGACTTAAAAAACACCCCCGGACACACCCAAACAGCAAATGCACTTCGTCCACTTGTGCTCCCTGCTGTCCTGTCTGTCATTGGCGCGAACGCAGCCTCACTACAACGTCGCCAATGCTCGCAAAGTGATGCGAACGTGCGGTTACCCCTATCTAGCCCCTGACGCGAGGGCCTGACGAGACGAACTAAAGATGATTGCAGCCGAGTTGCAGCATAAATACTGGAACCTTCTGGCCAGTACACGGGCGGTGAGCTTTGGACCGACGCTGTATGTACAATGTCGTCTGTTCTATGTCAATGTCTCGACGTCCCTTCAACAGAATACCTTGGAGGATTTACACAACCTTATGCTCTTGACAAAGAGTGACACCTACGAGACTATTGCCAGCAACTCGTACATTGGTCGGGCTGCCTTGAATACCTCCACGAATTGGGCCAGTTTTTTCGGCGGAAGCTATGACGATGCGCAGGTATATGCAAGTTCTCGACCCTGCGGAACATAATGACGAATGGCGTGCTTCAGTGGGTTATACTCGCATTATGGAAGATCAGCGACTACAAAGCTTCCCGCGGCAAGGACTACAGCCAATATATGGTCAAGGGCACCTCTCCGTGTCGGATCCCACCTAATTTCTTTGTCTAGAAAAGTTCCCTTGCAATATATGACATGGTTGCAGCAGAGTGGGACGACGTCTGTGGAGGTGGAGGTAGGTCTTTACATATACATGTTGTTCATGTTGTTCCCAACCTCCTGTTGATCGACTCGCCTTTAGTCTGGTGGTCGAGTGCTCGCACATACAAGAACGCGATCACCAACGAACTATTCCTTTTGACATCAGCCCAGGCTTACTCCAGAACTGGAAATAAGACTTACCTTCAGAACGCTTTCAAGGTGGGTCGTCCGTTTCTATTGTTTCAACGACCGTTTACCGATCTGACCAGGAATATGAATGGTGTACGTCTCTGGCCAAATGGAGCTTTGACATGCTCTTCTACAGTACTTAACTCCGGCATGCAAGGATCAGACGGCTTGTTCAACGATGGGTTAAACCTCGACACGTGCAAGAACAACGGACAGGTATGTCCTACTGACATGTTCACATTTGCTATCCTCACCGTCGAATTTCGTCACGCCATAGACCGCGTGGACGTACAACCAAGTTCGTCCATTTCTCTCCTCAATTCCATCCTGTACTGTCGATTTTCCCTCCTCCTTCCCTCCGAATAGGCTGTCGTCGCGTCCGGACTCGGCGCACTCTACGTTGCCGACGGCCGTTCAAACAAGACGCTTTTACAACAAGCACAAGTCAGCTTGGATGCGACGATTCATAGTTCACTCACCTACAACAACATACTCAAAGAATCC
>JBBPOB010000257.1:0-21323 GCA_038091275.1 Tylopilus subfusipes
TAAAGGCAAAGGGAGGGCATACAAAGTACTAAAATTGTAGAGTAGAGATGTTGCTCAAATAAGTGTCCCAATGACATGTCATTTTGAAATGGTTATATCTCAATCACATGGCAACCAAATCACATGATTAAGGGCTCATCTTCAGGGCAGGTGTCAGGGCTATTTATGACCCTGCAAGGGTTAGAGCTGATACATTTTAGTTCTTTTGCAAATGTTAAGTCTTTCCAAAATACTCCAATATTGGGACACTTATTTGAGCCACTGTACATATGGAGTTGGCTGACTACCTGAAATGTACACAGGCTGGCCAATGCTGCAAGTGCGGGCTAGCACTGCATGCACAAGGGGGTTGGCTGATACACCCAAATTATTTGCAGTCAGCTGACAGCACATTTATGTCAGCCTGTACATCATATATAGAGATCAGCCAATGGAAGGAAATTTGCATTCATCAGCTGACTCCACAAGTACAGGGACATCATGCATGCACATAAGACGTTGGCCAACTGTGACTTATTTAGGTATCTTGGCCAACACACCACTGGATGGTATATTGACCAACATAAATGAGGGGTCGGCTGATGTCCTGAAATTTGTCAAGATTGGCCAGCCCCATAGATGTGACGAAGGATTGCATGTGTAGGGGGACTGGCCAATGGCACATACAATAAGGCTGTCAACTGACACCTCCTGTGTGATATCAATTACCTAATGTACACCCTGGCAGGGTGTCAGCCGACAGTGAGAAATTTATGCAAGTTGGCTGACTGTGTCCATTGTCAGTGGACCCAGTTGGCTAACACTGCTGATACAGTACACCCATGATGTACATATGGCATTGGCCACCCCATTGCAATTTCAACATGTTGGCTGGCTCATATCTGTGCGAGTTGACCTCTCACATCTGGGGTTGGCCAGTTGACGCAACAATCAAAGGATTGGCTGACACCATCATTACAAAATGCAACATGATGTACATCTGGCATCAGCTGCTCCTTTGATTTGTGTTTCAGCTGACCAACCCCAGATGTGAGAGAGCTCTGCTCATGCAGGTGTGGGCAGGCCAACTATCTATCCCCTTATGGCCTTAGATCTCAAACATGTATGAGTTACTATCCTCCATCTATGCAGTCTACTGCAGGAAGTGACTTGTTCTTATGGACTCCCCCCCTCATACACTGTTAACATTTGTTCCCCCCAATGCCTGGGCAATGAGAGGTTATCTTTGTTCAAACTATGTGGCAAAGTCTATATACATAGTTGGTGAGCAACAGATGACTCTGGGGCAATTGGGATGAGATCAGCCAATGGTTCAGGGTCAGCTGTGTTGACTGACCAACATATATTTGGTGTCGGCTGACCTGCTGAAATTTGCATGGACTGGCCAACACCATATGTGCAAGGCCATATGCATGCAGAAGGGGTGTTGGCCGCTACCATGGATTTAATATGTGTCGGCTGACACCCCCTTTGCATGAGTCAATATGCATGTAGAAGGGGTGTTGGCTGATATCATGGATTTTATATGTGTCAGTCAACACCCTTAGTGTGAGTCAATATGCATGCAGAAGGGGTGTTGGCTGACCCTATCAGATTAAGTATTATAAAATGTCGCATTGTTGAACACATTTAGTTTAGATATCAACATGGATTCATTGCAGTGATACAGTGTGCCAAAAACATGGATGTGCTAATAAGATAGTCCTTGAATCCTCTTTGTTAGCTTTTGCAACCTCTTGGACCTGGTCCAATTACCTTTCCTAGGGCTGTCCTCTTTGGATTGATGCAAGTCAGGATGACCCTGAGGAGAGGGTGAAGTCATGATGGTCACCTTTTTCTTTATCCTTTTACCATCACACTTCCCACCACTGGTTTTCTTGTCTCCACACTTAGCCACCATTTCATCCTGTCCATCATTTGGTGTGGTGTCCAGTTGAGGCAGCTCACTTAGCATCTCCTTGATCACTGACACAATTTCTTCTGCCCTTTCAGATCCAAGAGCTGAGTTCATGAGGAAGCCAGGAAAACCATCACCTGGGGGCTCAATCTCAACTACCCTCCAACACTTGCATAAGAGGAGGCCCAAACCAAGGACCATGGGTGTTCCAGGAGTGGCATGTGTGAATCTGGTTCACCAAAGTGAGCCAAGGGCCATACAGAATGCATCCCTAACTGTGTGGATCTCTATGGGCAAATATTTCTTGACCCATCACCATGAAGTCCATCCCAGCAATCCATTCTTGAATATGGGTCAATCTGAGGTCTGTTGATCGACTGAGTTTGTGTTAAATGACAAAGAAATTCAATGTGACTCACAACATGAGGCATGGAGTGGAGTGTCCTGACCAACTGAAGATAAGATGGGTCCGAGCAGAGGCCCTGCAAGAAGGCTCTGTGATTGTGTTGGTTGGCAGTAGCACTAGACTCTTTCAGAGGATCAGGCTGATTGTTGAGGGAGCCTTTGGTATGCTTGAGTGAAGGGCGACCTAGGGAGACAGCATCTGTTACGATTTCTCTTTCTTCCCTTGTGTTACAACTCGTTGTCTTGTCTTTCGTCGACATGTATTACTAATCCTGATCCTCTTTTGGATACAGGATCTCACCTTCCTATTGGAAGTTCACACAAGTGGTACGACTTCTCGTTCACCTTTTTTCATTGGCTCTCTAAATCGTACAATGTCGTTCTGATTTCTGATTGGCCTTCATATATCGTACGATTTCTTGGTTTCCTCTTTCATCTTGGTCTGTGTGCAGAACCTACCGCTATTTAAACCCTATGACCAGTACCCTTGTTCCCTACGCTAGTTCTCTCAGATCTACTAGCCTCTACCCTGTACTTGGTTGCGCTTGAATCTATAACCTTCCTTGTAACTCGACCTTGTCATGTTCTAGGCAACTTTGGTTGACCTAGTCTAAAGACTTCCTCGGTCAACTTACACCTGTAAGCGACACCCTAACTGAAGCTCTGTCTTCAGGGTTCACTAGTCTCGTTGACTCTTTGTTGAGTGACATCCAAGCAATCACTCGAATTGCAGCTCGAGGTATCGAGGACAGTTTGCTCGACGCCTTCCTAGTCATCAACTTAGTCTCTCTCAACAGAGACTTGAATACCGAAACTACCCTTCTCGGGCAGGCTTACCTAGTCCTCGTCTTTAGAGGTAGTATATGTCCAACGACGTAACAGCATCATGATTGGATGCGACAGCCTTACCTTTCCCTGCCACATCTTAGGGAACTCCAGCCTCAACCTTGCCATCACTGACCATGTCAGACTGTGACTTGTTGTCCACCTTGACAAACTTGTGCTTTGGAGGTGGTTGGAATTCTAGAGGGGCATGCTCGGCAGGCAAGTCTTCCTCTCTTGCTTTGATAAATGAGAGGATTGGAAGGCCCTTGTGTTCTTGCTCCTTTTAATGGTCCCAGAGTTTGTCAATGCTATTCTTTGTGAGCTTGGAGGGATCAGTAATATGAAAGTCATTGGATATTGTGGCAGGGTTGATATAATCCAAGGGTGTTTTTGAAATCAAGAGCTAAGGCACTGGAACCTTGGCCCTCGTTGTGATTTTGACTAGATTGGATGTTGAGTGTGTAAAATGCATGAGAACATAATACTTATTATAAGCTTTATGGAAAATTTTCTGCACAACATCTTGCCATGGCTTCAAGTGTCAGGTATCGATGTGAGAAAGCAAGGGATTATCATTAATGTCGACATTGACAATGGGAGCGACCCTGTGGTCATCTTTGTCATCATTGTCTCCCTCTGACTTAGAAGATTGGCTGTATAAAAGTTCCTGAGTAATAATGTAAAATACAGCCGAAAGTTTCACTCACCTTTCCCAAATACATAGTCCACCAGATATTTGGAACCATTTTTGGCCCACTTCTTTGTCTCACTTGAAAACATCAAAAAGGGTTTATTACGACCCTTTGGTGACTCAGTCTTGAAGCTATGCATTAAAAAATTATCAGGCAACATAAACAGAATGGTAATTTAAGTGAAAATACTCACATTATCGTCCTCATGCTATCATTGTTCATGTAAGCCAAATGAACCACTGCATGAACTCCCATAGTATGGCACAAACAATCAATGAACTCAGTGATGTCCTCATATAGATTCTTCTTCTGGTACCTATGACAACCTAAGTAGTCTGAATCCAAAGAATGACAATGCAGTAACTCACGAGATCTGCTTGTTTGGGGGAGGCCCATCAGCATTCCATATGGCAGTGACTTGCTCTGCCGGTGCCTCCTCCTTTCTTTTCTTGTCCAGCGAATTCCACCATTCCCATAATGCCTTTGTACAAACGCCTAAAGTCCTCTTGTCTTCTCTGTCCCTGGACTGCTTGTTGATCTCATCCACCTCATCTTTGAAGATTTGCTGAGCCATGTGGAAGGGATCCCAGAGTTTGCGGTAATTCCCAGCCTCCATTGATCTAGCAGCCAATACATGTTCACTGACGGTGAGAGTTTTGCTGACCTTCAACTCCAGGGATGTAATAATCCCCTGTTCTTCAGCCTGTTCATCCTTGGGCAGGTATGCTAAGAACTCTTTGTGAATTGCCTGCTGAAGGTAGAGTCACAATACGTCAAAATGTTACTCAGCATGTACCAGGCAAAGACATTCAGGAAGCTTCATTGGGGTGTCCTTCAGCTTCTTGGAGTTCAAAATTTCATTTCAACAGTCCTTCAGCACCACTGACTGTGCTGAGGCATTGCCACACACCTCAATATATTTGGCCAGATACTTCTCCAGGACTTCCACAAAAGCCACTGACCAGTCCTGCATACCAGTTTTAGCCATGATCAGTGTGCTTACTGTGTCAAAGATAACTTGAGAGGAGTGAAATTGGTGGGTGGTGTGAGTCAACATGTAGTGGGTCTGGTTTTGCATGTCGTGTCAGTGGTTCCAACCATCATGTGGGCATTGACACACTGCACCACACTGTTAATGTAAGCATGTGACTGGTTACCACTATGTACAAGTAAACCATATTTTTTAGCAAACCTACACGATGGCTCAATGCAGCCTCTGATTAAAATGCATTCATACAGCACTCTCCATAAAACCTGCTAGATGAGCTGAGCACTCAAAGAGCAGTCTAATGTATATATATGGTGACATTTGTGATTATCTTATGAGACCATAGAACATGTTCAAGATGCATGAACTCCATTAGGTAGCAGCAATCAAGATCTATTCTACCAGTGTAATAAGAACTATGCCAGCACAAACTTCATCCACTGACTAGTAAGCAGCACAGCATCCTTGGGACACAGGACCTCAATATGATACTTCTTGGTCACCCTAGTACCTTCAACCAGACCACACGTCATTGCCTTGCACTCAAATCAATATCCTCCTAATTCATCTTGTATATAGATGGAGGTCCAAGACTTCAGACTGCCATATTGTGGACATTGCAGTGGCACTGCTTTGCCCCATGGCTGATGATCTTTGTGGGCCCACATGTACTTGGTAACCTTATCAGTGAGGTGGTAGACCACCATGTGTTTGCCAAGATCAGTTGTGCTTTTGAGTGCATGTTTGAGGGCCACCGAGAAGTTGAACTGATGCAACACAATTGATTTTGTGAGATTCATCAACAGCATGGTAGTTTTGATGGGGGACAAGTGGGGTGCATCGAATGCCAGTGCATGTTTGATGCTGAGGCTGACAAAATCAAAACCACTCAGCATGATTGGTCAACAGACAATGATGCAAACTTACCTCTTTAGACCAGCCTTGAGACTAGTAAATGCCTCTTCCTGGTGAACAACAGCACTGCATGACACAAAATACATGATGGTGCCGTGCAAGATGTCCTTGAATGGTATTAAGACTAAGTCAATCCACTATCAACACTGTCAGACACAGAACAGGACATGAGGATGATATGGCACTTACCTCAACCACCACAGCTGCCCCTGGCTGCTTGCCTTCCTTGTCACAGCCCAGCCAGAAGTTGCCTCTGTCATTGTTGGTATGATTTGTGACCACTGTGATAATGTGCTTGAACCTTGCAGCACAGATGCCAGCCATAATCTTGCTGACATGCTTGGGCCATGTGAGTTGCACATCATCATCAGCCAAGTTGAAAGGGATGTCGATGCTGTGGAGGCAATCATCCTTGGAATAATGATTCCTAAGAACCTTCTTGATGACAGTGAAATGTGCAACACAATGGATTGAATGAAGGTGCAGGTGGAGTAGAAGTGTTGGGGCAGTATAGATGGTAGTGTTGGTCGATGCCTTGAACATGCCCTTCACTCTGAGAAAGGCATCAAGCACTGGCTTTCTGTTTTCTGTGAAATCCTGCCAGATAAAAGAAAGTTGGTGAATTGCCACTATGAGTAATGAATCACAACCACTTACAATATATGACACCAAGGATTTCCAACATGACTTTCAATGGCAAGCAACACACTGAAAGTGAACACTGGGATGGTCCAAGTGTGCATGCACATTCTTAGGAATGTTGAGGCATTGAGTGCAGACTAAGTGGTGACAACCTGACTCGTCACACTTGAACAAGATTCCCCCCTCTTGGCAGAGGGAGC
Source organism: Tylopilus subfusipes (assembly GCA_038091275.1). Classification (NCBI taxonomy): domain Eukaryota; kingdom Fungi; phylum Basidiomycota; class Agaricomycetes; order Boletales; family Boletaceae; genus Tylopilus; species Tylopilus subfusipes. The sequence goes on from JBBPOB010000257.1 coordinate 6,565, forward strand.
AATGCTGTAAATGAATGTTACATGCATTTAGTGAGTATATGAGTGACGTGAGCAGGTATGAACCTGAATGTCTGAGGAAGATGCAACAACACAAACATGCTTTGTAGCATGTGCAGCAGTGGTGGCAGTGGGATGAGTGAGAATGAGGTGCTTTGCACTGCCTCCAGTTGCCTTCCTCATAGTGAAAGTTGTGTGGGCCATGGGTGAGAGCAGAGTGGGGAAGGGAGGGCAAGAGGGACTTGTGGCACCAGACTCACATAATATGGATTCAGTTCCACAACGCACCTATGCACATGCTGCACTGCCCTCGGCACCACAGTGGCAAAGACATGATGTTTGTTGAAAAAATAATATATATATCATGTGCTCTTGTGGCAACATGTGTGCAATTCAACAACTTATGTCACATGCTTGCCATGGCGTGTGCACTCTATTAACCATGACTTAAAGTTGTGAGAAGCCCTTCCCACGCCAGTTCAACTTCTTTCTTACCTCCTGCATCCAACTCTACCATATCTAACTACTCACAAAGACTTTCTGTGACACAGGACAGCAGCCTGCGTCACAGAAAGTCTAAAATCTTTATTGTGTGTCACTACTTGCCCTTTAATGACTGACCTTTGTTTTTTCCTTTATTCACTCAGGTTATTCTTTCGCCAAGAAGGATTGGTGCATTGGGGCCATAGTCCCACTCCTGCTTCCTTTGTTGATCCATTGTTGGTCTGGTCTGGGAGTTTTGTGATGGAAGCAGTTTGTCAGGGTCATAGTCCCACTTCCACTTTCTCTTTGTTGGATCATTGATAGGATCAGTTTGTCAGGGCCATAGTCCCGCTTCTGCTTTCTCTCTGTTGGGTCATCAATAGAATCGGTTTGTCAGGGCCATAGTCCTGCTTCCACCTCCTCTTTCTTGGCTTATCAATGGGGTCAGTTTGTCAGAACCATAGTCCTGCTCCTGATCTTATCTTCAGGGTCAGTTTGTTGGGGCCATAGTCCCACTTCTGCTTCCTTTTGGTTGGCTCATTAATAGGGTCGGTTTGTTGGGATGGTAAACTGGTTGTGCATGTTCAAAGGTATGTTTCAACTTGCTTCATAGCAAGTAACTAATGGATGTACAGTGTGCAGTTGACTTGCTGCACTTGTTCCAAGGTATGTTTTGACTTGGATTGTGGCAAGTAACTAATGAATGTACAGCACATATTCTGACCTGGTGGATGAAGGGTCTGGTATGGGTTTTTTTGGTTGGCATGGATACTATGATGCATGCATATGTACTTTCAAACCCTTGGACAGCTTGACAAGTGAAGGGCCCACATTTGTCAAGCTGGCTTTGGCCTTGCTGCTTTTGAACTAGAAAAAAAAGAACTTGAACAAAAAACTTGTATTCAGCAACATGGTAGCATAACCTAATGGCATCTGATATGTCCTTTTTGAGTGGTCATGTGATTATGTTGTGAAATGCTGTCAGTTAATACCACTATAAGTGGGCATTGGGTCCGAATGTATGGTATCAGGATTGGAATCAATTTCCACAAGTACCAGAATAATGGAAGTGAGCACCATATAATTTGGAAGAGTTGTTTGCCAGAATAACTTGCCTGCCTCTTTTTGTGCTGTTGACTCATGATGCAAACTGGCAAGGCCAAGGACACTGTGCTCATGCTGTTGACTTATTTAAATGATGTAATTTGAGATGTCACTTTAGGCCCTACCATCCATCATAGTGAGATTGCAGAGAAAAAGCTTCAAAAGCCAAGGTATGGCAGTTTAGTTGCCTCTTCTCAAGTCAGGTTCTTATGCAGTTGGATCTAAACCTTCTAAAACATCAGGATGCACATCCAAGCCTTGCTTGAAAGGCTGCAAGCAGATTTACTGCAGGAGAATCAGTTTGTAGACCCAAGTTGTGTTACCGATTTGGAAATGAGGTGTGTACTGCTGTGATTGCTGCTGCTTTTCTTAATCCAGGTGAGTAAGTCTTGGACCACAACCTGAGACCTGAATCTATACAATTGAACTTAATATTAGTTCAGATGCCCTGGGATTACAATTGATTTGTGGACTCCGATAGAAAGCACCACTTGGACCAGTATTTTACCAAAATCCCAGTGGGCAAACTAACACGGCCCACCATCATTGTGGACACATGCAGGAAGATCTTGGTCTGGTATCTTCCATCCCTCCTTATTCCTGCTTGAGTGGTATGTGGGGACATCTGCCACTCTCTTTCCATTGTTCATCTTTTGCAACTGAATCCTTACAGTCACAGTTGAATGCATCCATTAACTCATTAAGCATACTGCTGCAAAGCAAGGCTGACAAGTCATGGCAATCGCAAAGCTTCATGGCAGCTAGGGACTCTATTTTAGGTTCAGACAAGTTGATTGTTTCAATTAGAACCTTCATGATTGATCATAAGGTATTTAAATTTATTATTACATGTTTGTTGTGCTGCAGCCTACTGACTTGGTGATCCCTATTAGAGGCGCAAAGATCCAGTTGTCACTTCTGCCACTCTTTGGCAGCCGGTGGTGCATGACTGGCTAATAACCATTCAGCCAGCCAAAGAACTCCTGAATGCTGTTTTGTGGATTGTGCACCCAGGTTTGTGGAACATCACCTGCTCTGCCACCCAACAGCTTGCCCAAATCCTATCCGCTTCAATTCCTATCTGACCTACTGCTTATACAGGGATGGATCTAATTGTCAACCATACAACCAAGTCCCATTTGGATACTGGCAGTGCAGATACCTTTTATAATTGTTTACTGAGTCTGGGCTTGAATCATCAGGCTAAGTTGATACTGGATGATCTTGGTGCTGAGTTAGCTTACTCACCAGGAGCAAGTGTCTTTCTGACAGGTTGGGTCTTAAGGCATTCAGTGCCTATGTGGTCTACAGGAGATAGGATTGCCTTGACCCACTATACCAAGGATGATATCTTGGATAGGTTACACTTGCCTCAACCTTTGTTGCCTACCCAATCCATTTGGTGGCAACAAAATGGTAGTATTTCAGTTACATATCTAGAATATCCACTTTTATTATAATTAGGGTTCTTGATTTGATTAGAAGCTTGCCTAGTACATTCAATTAGCCTGCAAAAGAGTGGCTGAGTAACAACAGAAATCCAAGTGGATAATGAATTTCATTTGTCTCACAAGGGATATATAATTTTTGGAGTGGTTTGTCTCCAGTGGTGCTAATCCCCCAGATGTCCTCCACCTTTTGCAAACCCAAGCGAGCCAGATATATAACCCACAGACCAGATGATGCAAAACACCAAATAAGTAATGGGTCAATGGTCCTTTGGAGAGCCACAAGGACCAGAAGGGGCAAGTTGGCTTATCAGGAGGTTGATGCTATGTCCTACTATAATATATCCTCTAATGAGGATGAGCCAACCTCAAGCAGCACTAAAAATAGGACCTCTCCTGTCATCCGGGGAACACCCTTGCCATCAAATGATCTTTATTCTCATGCAGGGGACTTCTTTGATGATGATTGCTCAAAGTCCCACAGGCAAACAAAAGTAAGTAATGATCTAATGATATTTCCCCTCCCATCTGCTAAAAGATCCATTCAATTCATAGTCCCAGAACAATTACATCATTGAGTGGATTTCCTGGAGATCCATTTATCTCAATGTTCTTTTACAATTAGAAGCTCCTTACCAACTGCTGCTGATCTGCAAATGCTGTGCAGGTGCAGAAGGCAACATTCACTGCCTTTCCTGTCATGAAAACCACTCTTGGTGCCATTTGTGTGCTATCAAGACTCATAGCTCCCTTCCCTTTCATAAACTGCAGCAATGGAATGGCCAATTTTATGAGAGAGTCACTTTTCAAGAACTAGGGTTTATTTTATACTTGGGACATGGAGGGAACTCTTGTCCTCTGGATGAGACATTCAGCATAACTGTGCACAATTTCACTATGGTGGACTCTGCTGGGATTTTTATTCACACAGTAAAATGGTGTCAATACCATGGTGCTAACCAGAAGGACAAGCATCTTCAGCTACTTTGTGCACGTCTCTTTCCATCCACCATTGCAAACCCTCAGATAGCATTCACTTTTGATGTTCTGGAGGAGTTCCTGATTGACTCCTTGGAGTGCAAAAATTCTGCTGCTAGCTTCTATTATAAGCTGAGAAGACAGACCAACAATGCCTTTCCTGATGTAATTCCTGTATGTTTTTTATCTTGGTTTGTTTCTTGGACCTTCAAGCCTTATAATTCTTTTAGGATCGTTATCGAGAATTGATGATAATCTCCAGGATTTGAAGAAATCTCTCTAATTGGAAAAGAGCAGGCTTTGGGCACATGTATTAAAGGGAACCTGATCTAGGGGACCTGGCTATTTTCTGTGCAGCCTGTCCCCAATCTGGGGTCAATTTACCAAATGATTGGATGAAACAGTATGACGGGTAAGTTGGCTGACTTCTATAATATATCATCTTGTCTTAGGGGAAAAATAGCAATACAATGGCCCTATGATACGTGATAGATGGAAATTTCACAGCACAACACATGAAGATGAAAAACCCCCACAATGATGTTTTTCTAGCAGATGGCCTTGATTATATGGTGGAGGATAAAGTTTATCAGCACCATGTAGCTACTGCAGTAGAGAATATGGAGGTAGGTTGGATAAATTATTTGGTAGGATATAAGCATCTAATTATATGTTGCTTATTCATTAGTGCTCCACCTGTCAAAACCATAGAGTAGTCAATGAGGTTAATACTGCCAGATCAAACCTTCGTGCTACAGGCATTGGAGCAACTGCTTGTACTCAACATGGATGTTTTGTTCCTCATTCAATTGTAGATTTCTACAAGGGTGAACAGTGCGTATAGTTCAATATCAGTCTCTTCAAGACCATCTCTAAATCATGGCTTTTATAAAAGACAGAAGAACATAGGCTACTCTATCTGCCATACTCTATATTACCATTCATCAGGCATACAAAAGGCCTTGGTAATCTATGATATAGCCTGCCAGTGGTCAGTCAACCTGGAGCAACGAGTAGAATCTTATTCTTCTTTATCCTTACCCTCTGATATGGATATTATTCCTGCAGTAGGGAAATTCTATCTCAGTGCCCACAAGCAGTCCTGCTTTCCAAGGTTCAGCCTCATATTCATTCCTGGTGCTGGGCATGTGGATGGAGAAATCCTAGAAACTCTCTAGACTTCATTCAATAAAATATCACCTTCCACAAGAGCTATGAGCTTAGCTCATAGGCAAGAAGTATATGATGACCATATGTGAGATTCAAATTGGAAAAAGCTGGTTGGATTGGGTAAGTTTGCTATATCTGTTGTGTTTCATTTACTCTTTACACAAGTTGTTGTTTGTAGTAAAATCACTTTGTAAAAAATATAAGATGGCTGCTGCTGGTGTTGAATCCACAGAGCTCCCTTTCAAACAGCTCACTACATCTATTGATGCTGTCAAACTCAGGGAATGGACTCAACAGGCAATTCAAGCAGATTGTGAGTGAGGAGAAGCTTTGAATATCTATGCTTTGAGTATGGAGAAAGGTCAGATTTCATAGGATTTCAAAACTATGTATTTGCTAAGATTGATGGCTACTTCTACTTGGAATAGCACCAAACTTGGCAGAAATCAGATTAAGCCTTGCCAAATCTGCCCTAGGGACTGAAAGGAATTAGGATTCAGTGAACTGGCTTGTTCAGGGGATTAGCATTGAAAATGCCCAGTAATGTGTTGCTGTTTGTATTTTGGATGCTCATTTTAATTATTAATCCAGAGATGCTTTGAGAGCTATGATCTGCTGCACAGGTATCAGTGCCACTATAATGCAAGAGACTGCAATTGCAGTGCAGCAGCAGCAACTGTTGGGTAGGGTCATCAAGTTCAATCAGAGGGCAGACATCTTTGCTGCCAATGCAACAATGGATGGTTCTGCAATTCCCAGAGATGACCCTTTCTTTTGCACAGAAGAGAACAATGAAGTGGTAGATGAAGATTTTCTATGGCCTAGAACTTCTGATTCTGATGATGGGGATGAAGATTCAGGACAAGATCTTGAAGATGAGCTGGGAGACATTTATCCAGAGAGTATGAGGCTCTGTGTGCCTTCTTCCATGGAAGCCAAGTCTCAAGATAATGTGTTGTTGAGGAGCCTCCAGCAAGAAGAGATTCAACTTCAAGTTGGCCAAGCAAATGACTGTCTTAACAAACTCAGGAACCATCTGGGTCCAAAGGCCATTTTGTATAGGATCAATTTCCGAAGCTCAAGCTCTAATCATACCAACATGTGATCCAAACAAGATATTAGAAGGGTGGTTTTGAAAATCAACAGTGATGTTCGAAGCTACCATAGAGCCATTGGTGCTTTGAAGATCTTAGGGGCCTCAGGGGATCTCCTGGATAAATACAAGATCATTTGCCAAGAGGACTTAGCTGTGTCCAAGGATATTACTGAGAAAAACAGGTTTAATCAAAGTTCTCATGTTCTTCCTTGGTTTTGGTGAATTGAAGAACATGACCCTAATTCATCCTTATGGAATGATGAATGTGAGTCTCATTATTTGCATGTGTTTAGGTTAGTGATGTGAGGATACTCAGTCCTGAGGGTTAGTTGACTGAAGGCGAGGGCCAGATTTCTTTGATGAAGAGAAGAATTGGAGTTGCTCAAACATGAGATGCTCTGGATGACTCTCTGGTTCCAGCATAGACAGAATGATTGGAAAGGTAGAGAGGAACAAACCAATGAGCCAGGGCATCATGCCTATGCAGCCAGGCAACAGGATGTATGGGCAAGATTTGCTGAAGTGGCGGAGCAGAATTTCCATAATGTCAAGTCCAGTTCCTCTGCTTTCAAGTCTGCAGGAAGTTTGGATGGAACTAAAGGGGGTAGGGATAGGTGAGTTCAGGATGGATCAGAGGCCTGACAGAGATAGGATGGGGTATGTATAGGACTTGGTGCAGGACTTATGTGTCACACCCTTGCCTAGACTCATTGTCCTAATTTCAGAGGAGCAGGGGTTTGAGGTAGGAGGAAACTGAGGAGTTGAGGAGCAAGGAGGGATGAGAGCAAGGGGGAGTGACTATAGTTGATATTTGTACTAAGGTTACATGGCAGTAATGACAGGAGTTATATAGTAGGAATTCAGATTGGAGTACGGAGTTTGGAATAGGAGAAGCATGTGGTAAGGAACAAGATAAGTAAGAAGACATGAGGAGAGAGGAGATGAGACAGGAGTTACATGTGGTTAGGAACAAGGAAACAAGGAGTATATGTGAAGCAGTGATTGGAAGGAAGTAAGGGAATGATGGGATACATGTGTGACAGAGATCAGGTAGCAGTACGACAGATGTCCAATGTGGAAGAAATGAACTCCAAGGGAAGTCCTGAGGCCTAGAACAAGGGCAGACCAGAGATAGACCAGAGTTTGGCAGAGGGGCAGTGGAGGAGTGGAATAGGGGTCAGAATGGATATGACAGTGCCCCCCTGTTAGAACCAAGCCCTTGAGGCCAGGAGTGTTAGGCAGGGCTTGCCTTTGTTTTGGAATGTTTGCATCATTTATTGATCTGCAGCTAGGTCCAATTGGAGTCTCGATGCTCATTGTTGATGTGGATGTGATAAGTGAGCAGAGTCTGAATTTTGGTTAGCCAGGGCATAAAATTGTCCATGTACTGTTATGATTTCTCTTTCTCTTCCCTTGTACATGTTCAATGACCTGGCTATGTGTTTTGCCTCACCTGTGTATTACTAATCCTGATCCTGTTTTGGATATAGGATCTCACTCTCCTATTGGAAGCCCATACAAGTCATATGACTTCTTGTCCATGATTTCTCATTGGTCTTTAGATCATATGATACCACTCACTGTTTTCTGATTGGTTCTCTCATGTCGTACAATTTTCTGATCTCCTTTCTTGTCTTGGTCCATGCAATGGACCCTGCCCTATTTAAGCATGATGAGTATTACCCAGTTTCCCTATGCTAGTTCTCTTGTATTACTAGCCTCTACTCTGTACTATGTCCTTCATCAAATCTTACTCATATCTTGTCGAACCTTGCTGTGTCCTAAGCAACTCCAGTTGACTTAGTTTAAAAATTTCCTTGGTCGACTTACCAAAGAGTAAGTGACACTGCCACCAAAAGCTCTCCCTTCAGACTTTGAGGAGCTAGTAGGAGCATTAGACTCCACTACGCAAGCTCTTGTCACTATCACCACTTGTGGTATCAAAAAATCCCTCCTTGATGCAATTCTTGTAATACACATTGTCTCTCTCAACAGAGATCTCAACTTAGAAACCATTCTCATAGGTGAAGCCTATGTGCTCTTAACTTTTAGGGGGTAGTATATACCTTGCGGTGTAACACATACTGCTTCACAACTTGAACCACTACTTTGCTCATCCAATACCTGTCCCTGAACATGTCCAACCATTCCCGTGATGGTACCCCCAAAGATGACAAGATCATTGCCCTTAAGAGGCAGCTTGAGGTGGCCAAATGTTGCAAGCAAGAACACAAGAAGCATGAGTGGGCTGCCCAGATCTGCTGAGAAGCAGAGGAGCAAGCTTGGCATGAGCAGGAAGAACACAAATGACAGGAGGTGGAGGAGGTTGCATGGAGGTTGTGTGAAGAGCAAGAGAGGATAGAGCATGCCTGGAAGGGGGTGGAGGTAGGAGAAGCAGCAGGTGTGTGTCGTGCCCATCCATTTCAGACTAGTGCTAATGGAGCTTGACAGAAGGCCATCAAGCTTAGCTTGGAGGAAGAGGTGCTGGTGCCAAGGAAGAAGCGCTGGACCAATGTGATGACAACAACAATGACATTATCAACAAACAAGCACAAGGAGATGGTCCCGATTCCCCAACCCTGCATATGTTGCATGGCGAAGAGCTGGCCCTGCACATTCTGTGTGCACACTGGGAGGTAGGGGACAAAGCCTTCCAAGGCTCATTCCTACTCCCAGTGCATTACAGTGCACGTGGTCTGCAGCCACCCTTGGAAGACCAGGAGCAAGAGGGCAAGGGAGGACAATGACAATGATGAGGAAGAGCACATGCTGGGACTGGAGCATAGAAAGAGGCTGTGACCGGAGGTAGTAATCCTGGTCGTGGGGCCGTCAAGGGCATCAACAGACACCATCCTTCTAGGACTCGTGTGGGGGATCACCGAGAGCCTAGCAACGATCGCGATAGTGGTATTAGGGCTGAAGAAGAAGGTAGTGGAGGTGTGGATGGAGAGGGAGAAGAGGAAGAAGAAGAAAAAGAGAGAGAGTAGAGAAGGAGGTACAGATAGAGGATAGAGAAGTAAGTACGGAGGAGGTGGAAAAGGATAAGGAGGAGATGAAGGAGGTCAAGAAAGAAATGGAGGAGAAGGAGATGGAAGCAGGGGATGTGGAAAAGGAGATGGAGAATAAGCAGGTGGTGGAGTAGATTCTTTCTCTGTTTTTTGTAGACTTTTTCTTTATTATTATTATTATTATTATTATTATTTTAAATGATGATTTTTTTTTGATTTTTTTTTAGAGTGAAACGAGAGGAGAGAACAAAATGGAAATAAAATGGAACATCAGAGTTATTCTGGTGCTAGGCAGGGAATGGTCTGGACTTGTCAGGGTACAAGTCCAAGATGAGGTCCTTCGCATTGCCCAATTTCATAGTGAGGATTCAGGAAGTCTCATCATCAGTTCCTTAATAACTGAGCCAATCAACCAGGTACAGGAGTTGGCAGTGATGCCATCTCCTATCGATTTTGGAGTCAAGGATCTCCTCAATCTCGTACTCCAGTTCTCTGTCAACCTCAACCAGAGGCAGCAGAGGTTGGACACAATTTGGTATCATATTCAGAGTAGAAGGTTCTAACTGAGAGACATGGAAAACAGGATGTATGGAGCGCATAGAGTCAGGGAGACATAATGTAAAGGAATGGGTACCAGGTTTAGCAGATTGTTGCCTGTGCTCCTCGGTGGGTCCCACTTCAATCCGCCCTCAGGCTGCTCACTCATTTGGAGATGGTCACACCACATTGCAGAGATTGCCGGAATCAATGCAAATAGCAAGTCCTAGCCGCAAGGTCAGGGTATGCCTACATATTGGGCAATTTGACTTGCACTGTTGTTTTGCAACCAGTATCCCACTGCCGCTAGCATGATGAGAGTGAAGAGCAACATAACAAGCTTTCGGATCCACTTCCACACCGACCAATTGCCTCTGTGCTTCAGATCATTCCCATGTGCCTTCGTATCATCATATTGATTGGCCCAAACCCTGACTAAAGCCTTTTTTCGGCCCTGTGCATGTGATGCGCTTGCGACAATACAACGACCACCGACGTCTCGGACCTAAGAAAAGGTTAGTCATGATTGAATCATTGGGTTAAATATGTACACTGATGGTCTGAACTAATCCAGCTGATGCATGGGTGATTTTCTCCAGGAGGAGAGCTGACCTCCTGTCGAATACGTACACCACTCCGCAATCACTCCCCCCGATTACAACTTTTGAGTCTTTCCCAAAAGAAACCTGTTTTGGCATGGGTACCGATGGTGGATCAGTGACAAACATTCGAATGGCATCACCACTTTCTAACGGATACAAGGTAAAGCCGTTAGTGGCATTATCAATGACAACCAATTCTCTCCTGTTGCTGACTGCTGCACACCCTCTACAGAAATGTGAATGAGCTGTGCGCCCGGGAAACATGATGTACTTACACCACGGTACTATACTGGTGCTCACCAAGGACGGCTCCGGTGGTATCTTTTAATTTGATACTGGCAAACAAGGTAAGCCTTTCAAGATTCGATTGTCGCAATTTGTGGGTAACTCACACTTTTCCATCATACAGACTGAATACGTGGATACTGCCATGCTGAACAAAGGCGATGGACTTGGGCACTGTGCTGTTCAACTTTCCTGCAAAAACAGACTGCAGTTGCACGTTTGTATCCAGTTCCAAGACCTTGACCACACTATTGCGCATGCCAATTATGAAACGAGTGCCCAGCTTGGACCACCCCTTATCCCAAGTGAGGCAAGTGATCTCGCAGCTGGACCCAAGTCTCTGTGCACAAATCTGCTGAAATTGTTTCTGTCCAGGTTCAGTCATACCATTTTACTTGCAATCTTGCCGGAACTTACGTTGACAGGATTTGGGCGGAGGAAGACCAGGTATCCAAAACCTGTCCCATAGCATATCATTTCCGTCGTACTTTGCTTCGTCTTTACCCAGGTCATGCAGCTGACGGTCCCTAAGGCCTTGTGATTGTAACAAGAAAGTTCATGCATATCTACATTCCAGATATAGATGCCGTCTGTACCTAAATGCCAAGTTTGGCCCAAAATTGTGTCAGGATCATTTCAGTTACTTACCTCCACAGGCAATCAAGGACCCATCATTCGAGATAGATAAGACATGAACTGATGGGGTGTTGGGTGTAAATGAACCCAAGCATCGGTAATGTTTGGAAGTGCTGCTGGAGACGAAGAGTCAGGAGAACATGGTGATTGGCGAGTGTCGTCACCCGCACATTACTATATAATCCCCCTCATTGTATTGTTCTTTGTATCTGTACCACTATTATCTGGAATACCATGATGACTAAGTATTCTTGTAATTGCACGCTATTGTCAGATTCTGGTTGTTGATCGGTACGTAACGCGTTCCTCAAGTCGAGTAACATCTTTTTGTTTAGCGTTGACCCTACTCAATTTGGTTTCAAATCACAGGCTTAAAGACCATATGGCCGGTTCAACCAACAAATAGTAAATCCACACTTGACATGCCAGCCACCATCAGGCCTGTTGACCCATTCTACAACGAGGACTCTTACATTCCTCATTCTCTACTCAACTGTATACTCACTGACCAGCTCGAACTTTTCAAAAAGTTACCTTGCTCCGCTAGCCTCCTCGCCGACAAGATTCTATCTCCTACAGGTGCTGGCACCCTATCCAAGAGTTCGCGCCGGTCACCTGAGGTTGTAGCCCATGCTCGCATTCCGTCACCATTGCCATACCCTCGGAAGTTGTCCAAAACCTGTTTTGCCACACCATCTGCAGTAGATGACAGCTTGACCGACTCTATGTCAGATACAGAGTCGACCGCTAGCACCACCATCTCAGAACTCTCAGAAGATTCGAAGATTCCCAAACCTCCTGGAGAGCCAGGTCGGCTTGGTCGGGGTGGTTATACCCTCAAAACGGCACTCGGCTGGAACAAGAAATCCTACTCGCAATTCAAGGTGCATGTTACGATTAGCTTACTCTTTTCTTCCGTTCTTCTATTATCCGTTGACTATCAATCCCCTACCGCTATATGGGGGATATACTCATCTAGGACCGACCACTTTCTTATTATCCTTGGTCCACTCTCTGCTCATTTCATTGAACTGTAACTAATCTCCAAGCCGTTCGTTTCGGACTTCTGCTCTTCTCGGAAGGGGATCTGACTCATTGACTCTTAGTCTTGATACGCTTTCATTGGACACGCTCTCCTCTAATCAGTTCTCTTGTACTGATTACGTGTTCCTTATTACTCACTTTCCGTTTGTTCTCCGATGTTCTTCACTGTTCCACGATTACGCGTCCCTCATAGTTCAACACTATAAAAGACTCGTAGAACCTTTTGTATTCCGCATACTTGATCTTTTGAATCATACGCTTGGTCTCGTATCCTGGTCCAATTGACCAGTCCCCTCGACCTTCGACCTAGCTAGTCCGATTGACTAGAACCCTTGACCTTGGTAGTCCGATCGACTACATACCCAGACCTAGTACTCTAGTCTTCAAGGACGCAGTGTCTCTTCGTGAGTACCTCCCTCGAGACAAGAGTAGTTCCTCGAGTGTTCGTCTACCAACAAACGATCAACGTAACAGTGTGTATTATCGTATACTGAAGTTATACAAGCTGATTGAAGTCTAGAAATTCGTATACACTTGTATCAATGAACACCTTGATGTTACGAAGTGCACATCTGCACAGAACCCAGCCCTTCTGAAACTGGTCAAGGAAAAGGTGTGTAAACCATATAGAAATACAGTCAGAATTTAGTCTAATAGCATCAGGCCAGAAATAAGTTTCCTGACATTGACAACTACAGTGATTGCTGGCCGGTTAATGACTTGATTATGATGCGCCTGAAGTACACGTCGAGCCATGCCAGGCGGCATGAGCTTGAGATGGCAGCTGGTAAGAGCAAGAAATCAAAGGTGTTCTCGCCTTTTGTTTCATCATGCATCACTCACTCGTCCACCCACTGTCTTCAGCAGAAATGATAGTATGTACCATGAGATGTCATTACAGTTCATCGATTGTCCCTACACAATGTCATGTTCATCACAATTCCTCTGATGCGTGCTCAGCGCTCAATGCTCAGCAGTGTAAGTTACAGAAATAAACACTAAATTCCGCTTTGTTGTGTGCTTTTGACCAATCCAACGATCGGAGATCATCGGACGACACAACTGACAGGACTGGACAGTTTTGGGATGACACAACGGGATTCACACGATACAGGCAAGTCTTTCTTATCATGATCTCCTTCACGATTACCCTGCTGATTTATCACCCGGTCGGTTTCATTCGCTGGGACATGCGGGGGTGCATAATCACTATCAAGACAAACATGGTACACATAGGACTAGGTATGGTGATGACTCTCAAGTGCGCGTTGGCGGATGTGAGTACTAACGCGCCTGTTCTGCAGCTTGAAAAAAGTGAGCGACCGGGGTGGTCTCAGACCTCTTGCAAGTCCACTAATTTGTCTCACAAAGCTGTCATATGGTTAAGCATTGTCCTCTGTCGAACAATTATCAGACTCACAGCAAAATCATGTAGTCTGCCACGGTGCCATCACAGGAACACATGTTGACAACTGCCCGTTGAGATCCTGCTCCGACTCTCATGACAACTGCGTCTCCACGAAAGACTTGATCTCCATTACTCAACAGCAGGTTCGAAGGAAGATAACAATGATGTTTGAAGAAAACATGGAACTGATGAATGTGTCACCCATCGAGGACAGTGACCTCACAATTGTGGATGTAGGGCTGAGTCAACGAGTCTTGGAAGAGGCTTTCAGCAACAGGGAATCGCACAGCAGAGTGCGACATATCCGCACAGCGGGTAGGTACAGTGACTTGACATGGCCGTGTCCATGAGGATGAATAGAGCCTACATCTCAGATGAAGCTCGGTGGTCTACCACCAAGGTGAGTCACCAGTTTATTCGAGATATTGGTTAATTCTCACTGAGGCGGATGGGTGAACGTAGACTCGGGTATTCACCATAACGGATGACGTAGCAATGACTGACAGTGTCCAGCACTGATTGTAAGAAAAAAAATGAGTGGGCGATGAGACTCCTTGACACTGTCTCCAGCAACTGATATACTGGTCACCCCAACCGCATCGGGAAGCACAATTAACACAATAAAGCACAACATCAACAATAAAATTTACCAAATGGCAACAAGACAAATATCCTAACCCCGTCACAAGAGCGACGGATTAGGGTGTCGTGAGGAGCATTGGCAAAAAAAAAGGTATCTACTTATTTCACATCTCGGTCAACAACTCTAATTGGACACCACAAAAAAGATTGTCGGCATCATTCTAGCAACGATCTAGATAGAGTGGAGGTCTAGAGTGATCGATGCCGCCGTTGGTAGGTCAACAACTCTAATCGGATCCCCACAAAAAGCTTGTGATGCACCTTTATGGCATTCAGGGGTAATTGTTGTCTGACGAAATAAATTGGCTTCTTTCATCAGTC
>JBBPOB010000258.1:0-17523 GCA_038091275.1 Tylopilus subfusipes
AGCGCATCAGCCCTCCTTATATGCTACTTTACAGGAGTCTGTGTAGGCATGGGAATCACAGAGGCAATGCATAAGCTAATAATGCCATTTATTGATGGTGGGAATGGTTCTTATGTCAACATTGACAGGCATAGCCTTAGTGGGCTATGCTGGGCAGTGCTCAGGGTCATCAATGCATAGCTCTAATGGGGCTGTGTATAATCTTGGACTTGAGATCTGAACCTTAGATTTAATCTGACTCTTTTTGGGCCAAGACAAATCTGGTCTTATTTAGGGTCCGTAAGAATGATATGCACTTATTTGTCCAATGCTGTGCTTGAGTGGCAATTATGTCAGCACTCTAAGTAAGGCAAGGGTCATGTGCTTTAGTGGCTATACAGTCAGCTGACCTGAGAGCATGTGATCTGTGCCTACTACATGAAATTTGCTAGTCTAATTAGTGATCATAATACTAGTAGTCATTCTGGAGTGGTTCTTAGAGATTTATGAATATCTCAGGAACGAATGATGGTCAAATGAAACTTGGAGGGATAATAGCATATGGTATTGGCTATTTATAGCTATAAGGGCTTGGTCATAGGATATGTACATGACTCAGCACATTATGATTTTCATGCAGGTCAACAGGACGTATTGGTGACATGCAGATGGACCTAGAAAGATAGAGAAAAACCTCCCTGCAACCGTAGGCAGCTCTCAGCTTCTACAACACCAAGATGATCCTTGCCACTTATAAGAAAACCCATCACCTTTGATCATTAGGAACCTGCTCTGAATGCTGAGTCTCTACATGAAGTACCTCCCAGTGCATGCTCCTCATTGAACTCGAAATTTGCCAACATGTCATTCCTCTCCTCCTCCATTTCCTCCTCCTCACTGTCTTTACCTTCTTCCTCTCCCTTACATTTCAGATCTGTGCAGCCTACGTTTTTACCTATACACTACACCCATTTACTTTACACCATTGTCCTTGCCAAACCCTACCTCCTCCATGCCATTGAAGAACTTCCATTATTCACAGAAGATGTTACATGCCAAGAGCTCATACGCCTTTCACATGGTATCTCTCGTGTGGAATGCCTCCACTATGAAACAGCTCCTCTGAACCTTCCTGCTGAATATGGCATTCTGCTATGAATGTCCATCTCTGCTCTCCATGAATGTGTCCTCTCCCTCCTTCACATTCAGGGATTTCACATCTATACCACCAGCCTTTCCCCAACCACCATATACCCTCAGTTCAGACGAATCTACTTGACCATGACACAAGCAGAGAGAGATCAATATTTAGAAGCTCTTGAACTCAGAGTTCTTGAACCAGCTCCCCTTCCTATTCCTGCTCCTACCACACCCACTGCACTTGTTGATCACCTCTCCATGCCACCTTCCTTGCCTCCCCTATCTTCCACATCTGACGAAAATGCCATCGAGCTGGAAGAATTTGGATTCGACCCTGTCACTCGTGCACAAGCCTGATCCTTTCATATCAATGTTGGAGGTTGAACCATCTTGGCTTCCCCTACCCATGTCCTTCCCAATGCAGTCCCTCTATGCCCTACCTCCATTCTCACTGAGTGTTTTTGTTGCCACCATCTCAGTCACTACAGAGAGGACTGCCCAGAATATATCTGCCCCCATTGCCTCGTTTCTGCACCAGGACATCCTCAATGTCTTTGTCTCTGCATTCAATGTGGTTTTTGTCAACTTTGGGGCCATACCAATCGAGTTTGCCCTCAGAGACATTGTGTAGGTTGTAGTTCCCCTGGCCATGTCATTGATGACTGTCCATTTGAGTACTTCACTCCCAAACAGGCCAATCACATCTTTGGAGGACAACCCTCCTCATCCACTGGAGGAACTTAGAAGAAGATCAACATTAGTCGAGTCTGGGACTTGAATATACAAAGGGGGTAATATTACGATTTGCCTACTCTTTTCTTCTGTACTCCTTATTACCGTCTCCTACTTCATTCCCACTACTGTCTGGGGAATCTATCTCTCTAAGCAGGACCACTTCTTACTTATCCTAGATTCACTTTCCTTTGACTTTATCACGCTCTGACATTCCCAAGCCATTCGTCCTTTGGACTTCTTCACTTGGAAGGGAATATACTTCTTCTTGTCTCATGATCTCATACAGCATCAGACTATCACCCCCCTTGGTCAACTCTCTTGTACTGACTATGTGTTCCTCATTACTCATAGTCTGATC
Organism: Tylopilus subfusipes; assembly: GCA_038091275.1. Lineage (NCBI taxonomy): Eukaryota > Fungi > Basidiomycota > Agaricomycetes > Boletales > Boletaceae > Tylopilus > Tylopilus subfusipes. Next base: position 2,213 of record JBBPOB010000258.1, read on the forward strand.
ATTCTCCGATGTTCCATGTTGTTCTACAATTATGCATCTCATTTTCACCATCCTATATAAACTAGTCAATCATCATGTACATTCCTTACACTTGACCTCCTGAATCTTACAGTCATCTTGTGTCCTAGTCCATCTAACTATAACCCTTCGATTCTAGTAACTCTTGACCTTGCTGGTCCACTTGACCAGAACCCTTGATCCTGATCTCACTGGTCCGTTGACCAGAACCTTTGACCTTGTACTTGAGGATGTAGCGTCTCTTCGTGAGTACCTCCCTTGAGACAAGAGTGCACCTTTAAGTGTTTGTCCAAAGACAAATGACTAGTATAACAGCAGAGGGAAGAGGATAGCATCACTACCCAGCAAACTCAAACATGTGATGATCCACATATTTGTTCACATAGAACAAATTAGATAAATCATAGGAGTCACAGGGCTTCACACCACAAGAGATGGGATATGAGCCATAAATGGGGATGAGGTGAGCTGTATGCCATATAGTGTCAATATGAACGATGGCAAAGTGAGGTGAGTGGTTAGGAAGACAGCCTGGTTGAACTCTCCACATGCCCATGTTCTTGTCTGATGTATCACCAACTGTGTCAAACCATCATATGATGGCACATGGATAGACAGTACTATTGTAATTGAAGAAGAAAAACACCAATATCCACACAACATTGCAGTTCTGTAAGCCTGTTTCATGAACTTCTCTGGCGTTGATGCCTATGAAGACACAGTTGCGTCTAGGGCCTTCCCTCCTCCAATTTGGTGTAGATCAAATATATTCTCACTGCATGCCCTGGATACCACAGATATCACTTGGTGCATAAAACCTTGAAGACACTGAATTGAACGTATATATATGACCATTGAAGTGAGGTTACTCTGTTTGAGGTACAAGCTGAGGGTCACAATCATTGTGAGGGTTAAACTGCTCAAATAAAAATCTGTGAATGAGGACATCAAGATTTCAGATGTTGATCTCGTTTCCCAAAGCAGCAAGATTGCAAGCCCTCTTTCATTCTAGACAAAGTGTTTCTTTCAAGAAAATCACCTAAATAAAAGCCGAGACTTACATGGTGTATATGCAAGCTGAATGTGTGGTGCCAGACTCACTGGACTGTTATCAGGTTCACATAAGCCATTGTCACCCTGTATGGTATGCCTCTTGTTGGTGAACAGTTGCTCAGACTCAGGGGGATCTTCTAAGGACACCAACAATGGAAAGGCATGCTCTATAATAATTACAATCAGCATCTTGTGTAGAACTGGTAGATGTATCATAGAGTAGCCACACTTACCTATCATGTTAAATGTTGAAGCAAGGTCTAAGCATGACCCTTGTAACATTCCTTATTGTTTGAAGTCAATCCATGAAGCGGCAAGCTTGTTGAGATGTTGGTTGGTGAGGAGCATTTGGCTGAGAGCATTGAATTGGTTTGAATGGCACCAAGGTTCCTTGACAGCCTTGATGTGTTTGCATTTGGTGATGGATGAAAAGAGCCCATTGGAAGCTCTGAATAGTCATATAAGTTCTGGATAATGTTTGGCAGCATGTTGCTGGGGAAGTGAGAGTGTGTTGACTACAGGAAACTTGCCAGTCTGGAAAACTTCTCAGTATTGGTGAAAATGACTTGGTGTGTTGTTGATCTCATTGATATGGTGTTCCATGATAGTATGGCATTGACAGAGGCAACAGAATTCAAGGAATGCACATAATGTGCATATCATATCTTGTGGGATGAATCCTTTGATTGCTGCTAGGTAAACCTAGAAAATGAACAACATTAGTATCCACAAGTGATACCAAGTGATTTAGGGTTTTGTCTACCTTCATTAATGCCTTGGAGTCATCCCCAGTCCACTGTTTAAAACCACATCCTTGAGGAAATCATCTAAGACCTGAGAAGAGGACAACTGCAGCAAATTCTGTTCAATGGTTAGATCCAAATCATGAGCAACGATCATGTCATGTCATACCTAAGCCTTACCTGCAGTCAATTTCATCAAGCACTCGTGCAGCCTCTCTTTGTGGTGTGTATCTGAGCTCAATATATGTGATGACCCAGTCAACAAGATGGTCTTTAAAACAACCCTTGATTAGCTGATGCAAGAGGTCTGGGGTCAATAGCAAATGTATATCGGCATGTGGGAAATTGTTTGTGAACAGTTTTGACATATTCAAGTTAATAACCTTGCTACAATGAACTAGTGTGTTTGACTTACAACAAGGTCACCTGCAATCCCATATTTGTCACAAAGCACATTCACCATCACTCTTTCTAGGAGTGTCATGTCAAATTCAGGTGTATGATTCAGGATGAAGCCATCTTGATTGAGGTTATGGGATGGGGCCTGACATCTATTCATTTTCAAGTTAAAAGGATTCTTCAATTAGCTGCTGTGGTTTGAACATACCATGCACACCACCCATGCACAATGCATGATAGGAGTACTTGTTCTTCATAGTTGGCAATGTATGGTCCTAGTCCATAAACAGTGCATCAATAATGACCATCCCCAAACAAGACAATGTCAGGCTTCTCCATGGCTGGCTTGAGTGTCCTTAGGATAAACAAGAGAGATGAATGAAAGAGTTGATGCCAAAAATTGCAAAACACTACACCAGACCGTTGTTCTTTGGCAGCTTTGTAGGGTCAGGGTGAGTTCTCTGAGGACAGCATACAGCATGTACTCTTTGGAATTGCTAAGAATGTGATGAGAACAAGAGCATCCCATGTGCTTGCCTCACACTGTTTTGAACATTGCCAATTGAGAGGTACAAAGGGTAATATTCATTGTTTCTGGTGCCAATGGACACCATTGTCTTGTCACTCCCTAGTATAAGTGGCACAAAAACACTCCCATGTGTATCGTGATCTTCTGAAATAATATTCTATAGGTTGTGGGTACTTGTCAGTTATTCCTGTGCCCAAGTAAATCTTCACTTACTGCTTGCTATCATGCCCAGTTGCCAGACATGAATTCCCTATAATGCCACACATCACCCTCAGATGAAAATTCATGATATGGCTACAAGTCCAGCTCCTTGGCAAATTCCAGGTTTCCAAGAAGTTGGTGGATGACTTCACATGGGTCTTGATACCACACCTCATACTGTTGTTGCATCCACAGGGGTAGATTAGGTGTGGTAGGGACTTCTCCTGTGTACTCTACCACAAATCGGTTCCACTTGATGTCGCCAAGTGGTGTCTTGTCAATCGTGTGAAGCAGATGGCTGTGATTTTGGAAGGGTGGATTGTCACCATGTTTGCATAGTGTGGCGGCCCATAGATAAAACAGCATATCCATCTGAGCTGTAGACATTTGATTGTGCGTGTATAGAAATTGAGTGACCTCAAATTGGACACAGTTTTCATACAGAGTCCAGTCATTTGGATTTGAGACTTTTGGTTTGGGGCTGGCATCTGGAGGAACAAAGTTTCTGTGCTCATTGCACAGTACAGCTTCAATGTATTAGTGCACCAAACACACTAAAAATATCAAGTCACCTACCATTGAGTTGGTGATGATAGTTGTGATAAAGCTTATTGCCAGGACCATAGAACTGTGCATTGACATCAGGAGCATCTGAGGGTGGTTATGTGGGGCCACTTGGGGACTCATTGGTGGGTCATAAATCTTTATTTGGATCTCCAAAGAACTCTTGGTCCCATGCATTGTTGTCAATAAAATTATCATCATCATCTGGCTGCTTGTCTAGTCCATATAATAGCTCCCTGAACTCCTCAGGTGACCATTCCTCTGGTAGCATGTGCAGTTGGTCTTCATTGGCATTGTTGCCTGGGTCAGATTCATGGGGTGGAGAAGGTGAAGCAGGCAGTGAGGGTGAGGGTTGGGAAATCAATGCATGTGCTATGTGTATATGTTTCATCCAGCCACTGGTCATCTTGAAAAACTGTTTATAGCCCAGATGTCCACATGGGTGCTGCAGTTCACTATAGTCTGTTGGCATGTTAGAATAGTCTAGAAATGGGGTAAATGAACAGACTGCTTGGATAATGCCAGGGAGGTATTGTGTTGTTTGGAGTCAGGGTGAGGAAGACTTACAAATAGTGCTATCTGAGTCCTGTTTGAGTCTGTGACCTTGCCCTTGGAAATTTTCCTCAACTCACTCTCCCTCATTGTGTATCTCCCATGGCAGACCCAGCCCCCCCCTCCCCCTGCCACACTCAACCATCTAATGCAGACAAACATCTCAGAGACATTTTAAAGGCAGAAAAAAAAAGATGTACCAAAGCTGAGAAGGCAGTTGACAACAAGCAGCTAAAGGAGGAGAAGGCTGCCTATAAGAAAGCTGCCCAAGAGAGCTTGGAGCAGCTGGCAGTGATGAAGGTGGATGCTGAGATGAAGGAGGCTGATGCACAGGTTTTTAGGCCTCCACCTGTCCACCCTCATGCCCAGCCTTGTGCCAAGGACGATGCTGGCAGGAGTGGGAAGACTCCATAAATGCATGATGGTGAAGGGTTAGAGAAAGGTGCTAAGGTCCCAGACATACCATCATCCTCTCCAGCACCGGATGGTCAAGGTATGGCAGTCAACAATGACCCAGATGTTGTTGTCCTTGCACAGAAAAGCCAGCCTTGGCCACTGGTATCCTTAAAAGAAACCCTCCATGAGGCGAAGGCAAAGAGGCTTGTGGAGATGAAAGCCCTGCTACATGAGTGACTTTCAGTGATAGGCAGTCTAACACATGCTGATGGCAAAGCTCATGAATATGACTCAGCACAATCCCACAGGCTCGAGTAAGTGGTATAGTCTTCTATTGATGCTGCTACTATTGACCAAGTCTATGCTATTTTTCCTCAAACTTGCCCTCACTTCCAGAGTCACTTCCTCCCCAAATTTGAGGGGTGTAGTCAACTGGGCTATGCATGTTGCAAATGCTAGGCAACAGCATGGGGGGATTGAGCAAGTTTTGACAACTTCACAAAGTGGTTCCCTGCTTGCCCCCCACCATTACACAGTTCATTCAAGGGCCACTTTGGCAGTGACCTCAGTCAGCAACCACTCATGATCTCTGCAACCCTCCATGGATCAAGACAACAAGGTGTTTTGAGACACTGTTAATGAAGCTGATGAGAGGACTGCAATGGTTACTTCCTTCAAGAATCACACAAAGAACAGGTTGGCAAGTAATTTCTGTTTTACTCAGCACTTCTCTTCTGATATGATATGCAGCAAATCAAGGTTGAAGATGACAACACAGATGTGCTTGATGCTCCACTCTCCCTACTCCATGTCACCTCCACTGCTGTCAAGCACAAAGCAGCTGAGGCAGAAATTGTTTCTGAAAGTGAGCTAGGCGAGAGTAAGTTCAACAATGAGTACAAGAAGAAGGGTCCTAACATGGCTACATTGATGAAGGTCATGAAGCCATTGACCTTGCATCTCTTGGGTCAGAGTCATATAACCAGCATGGTATGTCCATTGTCTGCTAGACTGGCAGTGTTGCTAATAATTTGGGCATGAGACATCTGTTGGTGTGGTACAACTGGAGATACAGACTAATGCAGGAACTCACAAGAAAACCAAGGTTGAGGAGTAAGAGAGTAACATGGCCCTCACTTCTGCCAATGACCTATTAGTCTCTGCCAGTGGTGAACACATGCCCAACTCACAGCATGATATCATCAATAACCTCAAGAAATGAAGCAAGTGTAAAACAAAGAATTCGCCTGTGCCAAGCAACCAATGGTGTTGTTCATTCAGAAATATGATCTATAGAAATGCTAGAGAAATCTCTATGCTGATCAAATCCTCTGGGTCCAATCTGACTAATGAGCTGGTGATAAAACAACTATGTCTACCAGATCAAACAATAGACAAGACTATGTTATATCTAAAGAATGAGTAAGAAAACTTTAGTCAATTGGATCCCTAGTCATTCTTTCTTATCCCAAGCAATGATACTTATGGGGATGAGGGTTGGCTACAATTCTAGCTAAGGGATCTAGTCTAATTGTCTTCATCTTTGATCCTTATATTGTTGTATCCCCATCAGAGGTCCGTTTTGGTAAATAGCTTTGCTTCAGTGAGTTTCTCAGATAACTGTCTGATTAGCAGAAGAGGATAGTTGTTCGTGACTGTGTGTTCATTAAGATAGCAATAGTCCTGTATCATTCACTTCTTACCATCTTTCTTTGGTACAAAGAACACTGGTGAAGTTTGAGGCAATTTAGAAGGTCAAATGTATTCTTTCTTCAGCTGATCATTGATGAAATCAGATACTTCTCATTGTTCTTGAGGGAATAGGGGTATTAAGCATCCTTTCTTCAGGTTGAAAGAATCTTTGAGATCTATGGCATGATCCCATGGCTTACGAATTGGCATTTGTTCTGATTCTTTCTTAGAGAAGACATTAAGGAATTTGTGGTGTTTCTTTGATTCTAGATCCTCAGGTTTGGGATCAGGTTTTGGGTCAATCTTGAGATCTTCCTTTCTTTTGATAGCATGAACATGTAGGAGCACATCTCTTTCAAGAATTTCTACATGTTTAGCAAAAGGAGATTTATTCTGCAAGGTTTTGCAAGTCCATGGACAACAGGTCATCTTGACTTGCCCCTTTTCCCAATCTATATCTGGATTGTGGTGTTTAAGCCACATGTACCCTAGAATCATTTGGTGCCTGCCTAGATCAGTTATCTCAGCAATTACCTGTTTTCAATGTCCCTGAAACTCTATCACAACTTCAGTGCAATGGGTGATGTCACCTGCTGAATTATGAGTTCCATCGACATTGTAGACAGGAATTGGGTTTCTCAAAGGTCAAAGCAGAATCTTCCTTTGATTAGCCCATTTACAATCAATAAATATTGTGTTAGCACCACTGTCTAGCAAGGCATTAACCTTGGTAAAGCTTTGTCTGTACTTTATGGGTGCAATTTTGAGCGGTAATATGATATCTTGACAAGTCAAAACATTAGATATCTCTTGTGGATCTGGGGTTTGTAGAGTGAGGGCAAAAACAGAATTAAGGACTGGCTTTGTGTGGTCCCAGCCAAGCTCCTGGTCTACAAAAGTCTCCATTTGACCATAATTTAAAGCTGAATGCATAGAGTCAGAAACAGGTCTTGATTAGATTTGGTCAATGTTCTGATAAACAACACTTGGATCACCCAGATTGATCAGAGTACTTTGGCTTTTCCCTTTTCTGTTTCTTTAAGATCATAGAAGAAGGCCTTGGCTTCTTCAAAGTTCATTTCCTGAATGAGATGGGATTCTATATTCCATGAGGTGGCTGGTTCGTGAGAATCATCACAATCAGTAGATCAGATTCTAGATCCTGATGATTTCAGGCATGATGGTTTGTGTTGTCCTTTAGACCAACCACAATCTCTGCAGCGGGTTGATGGTCTTTGGCAAAATGACCTGATCCACCACAGTTGTAGCAGTTTGGTCCTTTCTCAGGCTTATCTTTGCCTTTGCCTTTGCCTTTGGTGAAGGCATCAATTTCAGCTTCTTTTTCAATGTCATCATCTTGATCTAAGGCACTGATGTCCATTGCTCAGGATGATCTGGTGATTCTGAGGAATCAGGTCAATTGTCTCCATTGTCTGAGTTCTCATACTCTCATGAGATACTCTTTAGGAGTAGTGGGGCATGTGCCTTGTTTGATCAATTTTCAAATGATGGACAGATCAATATTGTGTTCGATGATATCACACAATTGTTCAGCTTCAAATTCTGATGTAGCAGCATATGTATGTCTGATATTTGATGATCCAGTCATCCACAGACATCTTTCCTTGTTTTAGATCTTTGAGCTTTTTGCAAGCCCAATCTTTCTGATTAGCTGGTCAGAATAGACCTTCCAGTTTGGTAGTTAGCTCAGCCCATATTTATACACCTCCGGTATTGATAGCTTTAAGGTATGTTCAAGTAAAGTTTCCTGCTTTAGGTCCTTCTAGTTAAGAGAGGACTACTTGTACTGGCTTGTCAGTGTTGGTAGGTATGGCAGCATCACTTTCTTGTTGCCATGCTTTGATCTTAGCCCACCACTCTTCAAACTTAGCTATAGAACCATCAAAAGTTCCTGGGTCAGCAAGTAGCTTAGAGATCTTAGATGTAGGGATAGCTCCATCTGCTTGAGCTTGTTGCAATTGTTCTTGTAAGAGGCCAACCTGTGTGCCCATATCATCATATGCATTGATGATGTTAGTTATAGCTGCAATTAGTGCTGGAGCACCTGCTATGAAGTTTGCTGTGCATGCATTGATAGCAGCGAGAACTTCATCTCTCATTTGTTGTGAGGCCATAGTTACTTGCAGAGTTTCTTAGATTTAGGCTTAATCAACTTAGCCTTCTTGAATAACTTAGCATAGATGGATTTCTTTGAATAGAGTTTTTCTGATTTTCGCTTAACAAGTATGTCAATAGACTCTTGGAATCTTATCTTATCCTGCTTAGATAGGTTCCTGTGGTGCTTTACTGAATCCAGTTTATTCAATGTCATCAACTATTACATCACATTGACTAACAGGCACAGTTGTGATTAATTGTCCTTCAGAATCATGATCAGTTTCATAATCCGGTGGCAGGGATCTTGGTCTGATCTGATCCAATTGATCAAGATCTTCTAGGGGTTCATTAAGCTCTCTTTCAAGCTCAGGGTTCTCATTTTGTTTGCATCTTAGTCTCTTGATGCATTCTCATCTTTCTCTTAATGCAATCAGCCAATCCCTCCAGATATATTTTGTAGTTACTCTACAGGTTTCTGTAATGTTTAGGAAGCCTAAGATCTCATTTCCTATGAAGAGGAGGACAGCTGTGGTGACTACCATGTTTAGAGTCACAGTGCCAATGAGGGATAGGAGGAGGGGAAAGAGAAGGATTAGAGAAAGAGGAGGAGGATGGATCCAGTATAGGTGATGAGATCCTATGCCTCTTTGAAATGTGTTCGCTGGATGGAGGTGAACTAGTGGCTCTACCTCTCTGCTGTGCAACACCAAGTTCAATACCCTCTCAAATAATATCCTCAACCTGTTGTGGGAGAAATGCTCTGAAAATCTCCTGTTCAAGGAGGTGGCAATGGACCAGTGTCCAATCTACTGTACTGCTTCTTGAAGAAGTGGGGGTGAGTGGAGTGGAGTTGTGTTAAACTCCCTGAGATCTGGAAAGACAATGTCCTGATCATCTGAGAAATGGACCAGGTCTTGGAGGTCCATGAAGGTGGGGGCAGGGCTTCTCCTTGTAAAGGGAGAAAAGTAGGATAGCATGGGGTATTTGATGTACAGATCAAATGCGATGAAGGGTTCCAGGGCTGCTTCTGGAATGGATGGAGGGAAGTATGCAGGGGAGCGGGTCCTGTAAGATGCTAGCTTGTCTAGCTCAATCTGATCAAAGTAATCAGATGCATCATCTGAGAAGTCAGGTCAGAGAAGGTCCTTGATGTGCAGAAGGGTTTGTACCTCTGGTAAACTCAGTGGGTACTCAAGCTCAGGGGTCTCCTCTTTCTTCAAGGTGGGAAGACTCAAGGGAAGGAGGATCTCTTCCTCTTCTATCTTGACACTATATTCTGGGGATTCTGGCGTGGGGTCCCAATACTCAAAATTGGGGAGTGGGAGGTGCTCTTCTTTATCTGGGACAGGTGAGTCCCACTCATTTGCTACCAGGAGCTCTGGTACTTCTGGGGCAAGGCCTTCTGATAGACCATATAAGGTCTGGCAGCCTTCAAGGTAGTCATTACCTTGGTGTACCTCATCAATTGCCCTACCACGAGTCCTGTAGTGGAAAGGGACTGGAAAGCAGTAGTACTGTGACACTAAACTGATCAGCAGTTAGTGTGCCTAAGTGTGCTATGGATCAGAAGCCCTGTGCTTACTGATCAGAAGTAAAAGATAAGGGGTGAGATAAGGCAGATGTGGAGTGGTGTGTTAGGTCTGCCACAGTATCAGTAATGACAGTCTTGTTCAAGTAAAACAACCAGACTCACTGAAGAGCTGATAGTCTTGCTTGGCACAAGCAGGGTGAGGAATCAGTGGACAGTGGAGAGTGGGAAATCTCCAAGTGAACAAGACTGGGGAGTCCAGTCATTCACCTGGGCCTTTATATACTATTCTAAGGTTTGTACATGTGGATGGTAGATCTATGATATCCTGTGTCTAGTTTACCATGAAGAATACATGTATGTACAGCCCAGATAACTGGATCATACCCTAGAGGACGAAGGGGAGTCATGATGAGTCAGAATGTATATGAGAAGGAGCATGAGGACAAGATAGGGGCATGAGGCAGAGATAGTGCATGGAGATGAAATACATGAGGTGCCCATGAGGTAGATAAGGAAGTGACTATCTATGACTCATCCTGAGTCAATCTGACTAGTGTGTCAGCAAGGATGTCAGCAAGGATTAGTGCTGACAAGGTTGAAAGTTCAAATCTCTTAATGGGCAAATATTTAAGTGGCATAGTAAAGTGTACAAAATGTGTAGTAACTACTAAGGATTAGGAGGAAACATAACAGTCAAGGTCTACTGAAGGTATTTCAAACAGTCTGTCTCTGCCAGCAAATTTCTGACTCAGTGGAAATGTAAAGGCCCAGAATGGGTGAAGAGAACTGTGAAAGGCAGAGGCAGAGCAGAAAAATGTGAGTTCATATGCCAAATTGACTGCACACCATCTGAAATCTATACCACACAGCAAATACAACTGCCCTTGACCCAAGCCTGATGTTTATCAAGTATACCACAGGATCCGCTCTCTTCTAAGTATTATTGACCGCATATTGTAGATTACCCATGTCCAAAAAGCGATCTGGCAATGCAGCCAGACATTTCAGCCGTGTTGATATGGGGCTGTCCCACCTCCAGTTTCCCTCTGAACCCCCTGACAATGCCAAAATGGAAGATGCCTCAGAGCAGATGTCTGAGAACAGTTCCCTCTGGGATCCACCACCACCCCCTACATCCCACAATCACCTTGAAAGTTCTATAATGACAGACTGGCTCCATGATAACAATGAGGTAATCAAGGAGGAGCCTCATCCATTGACCATTGTTATGCTAGTTGTTTGTTGATAGATGGACACTCGGAGGTCAACTCTTGTCTTGAGGGAGGTACTCACGAAGAGACACTACATCCTTAAGAGCAAGGTTACTGGGTCAAGGGTTATGGTCAATCAGACCAACAAGGGCAAGGGTTCTGGTCAAGCGGACCAGCTAGGTCTAGGTCTAGGTCGAGGATTCTAGTCAGACAGACTAGAATACGAGACTAAGCATAGATTGCAAAGATCAAGTATGAAGGAAATACAGCATACTCAATGAGACTTACATATATACTAGAGACAAAAGCAACGTGTAATCAGAGAATAAGAAGGAACATCAGTGAACAAGTGGACTATGAGTAAGCTGGATCACGTAGCTAATATAACAGAATTAGCTAAGGGAGGTGAAGTCCAATGTGAGTGTAATATGACAAAGATATCATGAGTCAAGTTCCCCTTCTGAGAGAAATGGAAGTCTGAAGCAAACAGCTTGGAAAAGGTTAGACAGAGAAGAAATGGAAGGTCAGTGGACCAAGAATTAAAAGGAAATGGTCCCACTGATAGGAATATATTCCCCATATAGCAGTGCAGCAGGGCGACGAGATCATAAGTAAAAGAATGGAAGGAAAAAGGAGACTGATTGTAACAACCATTCCAGATGATCACCCAATCCTGGGGGATGGAGACATTGGATCAGTCCATAGGTCCCAATGGTGGCTGTGGTTGGACAATCAGCTCAGTAGAATCAGACATCTTGTGGACTGGATAGACATGAGGGGTACATTGTTATGTTTCTTCTATCTATTTGCTTGGTTTACATATAGTATGGGACATTCAGAGATCATGCTGACCAAAAATCTGGCCAGTCAACTGCTTTGAGATGGTATCCAGGTAGATGGAGTGAAACCCATCAGTAGATTTTCACCCATGGCTCATGCATAACCTCCCTTGCTCAAATAAACATAGTCTGGGCTGAATTGGAAATGTGGCATCAAAGTATAGGTGCCTTGGATGAGGCAAGCAGCCAAGAAGACAGGCCTGCCAGCCAGCATGGTCCCAACATGCCCATCCAACAAGGTATGTGTTACATTTCCATCTAACCCTTAGTCGTTACTACACATCTCGTACACTTTTCTTCACTACTTAAATATTTGCCCATTAAGAGAATTGAACTCTCAATCTCACAGTACTAGTACAAACTACTACTGATCATACTACTAGTTAGATCTAGTCAGATCGACTCAGGATGAGTCACAACTAGTCAGATCAATCAGGAATGAGTCATAGATAGTCACATCATCTATCGCCTCATGGGCACCTCATGTATTTCATCTCTGCGCACTATCTCTGCCTCATGCCCCTATCTCATCCTCATGTTCCTCCTCATGTACATTCCAACTCACCATGACTCCCCTTCATCCTCTAGGGTATGATCCAGTTATCTGGGCTATACACACATGTATTTCTCATGGTAGACTAGACATAGGATATCATAGATCTACCACCCACATGTACAAACCTTAGAATAGTATATAAAGGCCTAGGTGAACGACTGGACACCCCAGTCTTGTTCACTTGGAGATTTCCCATTCTCCACTGTTCACTGATTCCTTGCCCTGCTTGATCTCAACTCAGACTATCAGCTCTTTAGTGAGTCTGGTTGTTTCAGTATGCAGTCCACTATGGATAAATTAATAGAAGCAGCTCAGCAGAGAGTGGAACTTCTAAGAAGAGAAAAAGTATTGTTGAAAGCTTTAGATAGATTACAGCAGCAAACTGTATAAATAGCCCCCATCATACTACTCCTTATCCTGAAGTGACTGAAATGGAAGCAAGACCCAATAGATAGTATCAACTGAACTCCATTGCCACCATACCTAGGCCCGATCAATAGCATCAACTGAACAATATGGCTCCTCACCCCAGCCAGATAAATAGCATCAAGCCAACTGCCATCACCCTACATCAGGCCCAAGCAATTCCATTGACCAAACACCATTTCCAGCATGCTTAAGCCTGACCAATAGCTTCAGCCCAACTCTTATAACTCCATATAGGGCCTGCTCCATGGCATCAACAGACCACTATAGCTCCCCATCCAGGCCCAATGGATAGCATCAAGCCAACTGCCAACATCCTACATCAGGCCCAAGCAATGGCATCAACTGAACACCATCACTGCCAAGCTTGGGCCTAACTGACAGCATCAACCAAACTCTATTTCCACCAAGCTTGGGATCAACTGATAGCTTCAGCCCAACTCTCATCACTCTACATAGGGCCTGATCAATGGCATCAACCAAATGCAATAGCTCCTCACCTGGGCCCAATGGATAGCATCAAGCCAACTGCCAATATGCCACATGAGGCCTGACTGATGGTATTAATCAAATGCCATTGCTGCCAAGCTTGGGCCTGACTTAAGCATCAACTGAACTCCATTTCCACCATGCTTGAGCCCAACTGATAGCTTCAGCCCAACTCTCATCTCTCAACATAGGGCCTAACTAATATAGCATCATTCTTATGCTATAGCTCCTCACCCAGGCCTGATGGATAGCATTGAGCCAACTACTATCACCCTACCCCAGGCCCAACAGATAGCTTCAACTGACCTCAATGGTAACCCCATTTGGGCCCAACTGATACCACCAATCAAACTCCAGAGCCCCCAACTAGGGCCCAATGCCAACATTAGGTCTACTGTTACACTAGTCATTTGTCTTTGGACAAACACTCAAAGGTGCACTCTTGTCTCGACGGAGGTACTCATGAAGAGACGCTACGTCCTCAAGTACAAGATCAAAGATTCTGGTTAACAGACCAGCGAGGTCAGGGTCAAGGGTTCTGGTCAAGCAGACCAGCAAGGTCAAGAGTTACTAGAATCGAAGGGTTCTAGTCAGATGGATTAGGACACAAGATGACTGTGTAAGATTCAGAAGATCAAGTGTAAGGAATGTACATGATGATCAACTAGTTTATATAGGATGGCGAAAATGAGATGCGTAATTGTAGAACAACATAGAACATCAGAGAACAATCAGACTATGAGTAATGAGGAACACATAGTCAGTATGAGAGAGCTGACCAAGGAGGGCAATAGTCCAATGCTGTATGAGATCATGAGACAAGAAGAAGTATATTCCCTTCCAAGTGAAGAAGTCCAAAGGACGAATGGCTTGGAAATGTCAGAGCATGATAAAGTCAAAGGAAAGCAGACCTAGGATAAGTAGGAAGTGGTCCTGCTTAGAGAGATAGATTCCCTAGACAGCAGTGGGGATGGAGTAGGAGATGGTAATAAGGAGTACAGAAGAAAAGAGGAGGCAAATTGTAACACCTACTCAGTATCATCAGCCAAGCTCCATAACTTCCAGGCTTGGGCCCAACTGATACCATCAAGCCAGTTGTGATCAACCCACATCAGGCCCCACTGTATTTATTGACTATACTCCATGGCCACCCCATATGGGCCATACTGATGTCATCAAGCCAACTGTCACCATCTAACATTGGGCCCAACCAATATCATCAACCCTTGCTCTATGCCCTTATGTTGGGCCACTATCTCTCTCAATAATCTATTCAACTGCAATTGATAGGCCTGTTAATATCCTACACGCATGTATCACACTCAGGCCCCATTGTATGGATCAACCCCTATATACCCCAGGCCTATCCCAGGGTCATCTGACACCATCAGGTGAATTGCATGCAGGCTCATCGAGACCATCAGTACAAAGTAACTGCAGTATGTGGGGAATATATCCCCTATATAGCAATTCAACAAGGGTAAGCAATAGTAAGAAGAAAAGAGGAGGCAGATCATAGCAACTCCCATGCAGGTTGAGTATGTTCACTGATAAGAATGCCCTGAGTGTCATCATAGTGAAAGCCTGAGGCATTCCTGATCTGACTGATCAGTGTGTGCTCACTCTTCATCTTTAATGAAATCTGAGTCAGTCGGTTCATTTTTCACAAAGCAAAGAATGTACCCCACTCCACTTCAAACAACAAGACTTTGCTGTCTTTGGGACTCACTAATTGGGGCATTTCACATTTATTTCATAGGTGACCTTATGGAATGTCTCATCTCTGAAATTATTGTCACCCACTGAGCTCAAGTTGGAGAAGAGGAGCTTGATAAGTTCACTGATTTCATCCTGGGTCCAAACCATATAGGGTGCAGACCAAGTATTGGCCTTGCCCTTGCCCTTTGTGCTGGTGACTGACTGAGGGTCAGCAGGATTGACAATCCCTTTGGCCAAGTGGGACCTGGATGATTGTGAACCACTTGCAGATTGTG